>JASANQ010001163.1:0-48312 GCA_030849645.1 Wallacemonas sp. Wsd | reverse complement strand
CAGTAGGAGTGTCAGCGCCAATTGGCTGATAACGATGTGCAATTGAGGTGAAGCACACACACGGCAGGATGTGCGTGTGTGTCTGTACCTGTCCCAATCAGATCTTGGAACTTACCCTGTTTCCAAAGCTCTGTGTCACTGCGCATACGACGCACACGCAATGCTTGTATGTCACTCAAACTGTTGACAGACTTACTCGTCCTTCACATTCAAACATTCATCTTGTCTTTTCTATCTCCGTCGCATTTCGGCTCTGACGATTAAACAAAAACGCGAACCGTGTCAATAGAGCAGAAGAAGAAGAAAAGAAGAAACGCACTTGTACCAGTTCCGTTTCTTTTTTACGGGAAAGGCTGTCCACGACATCCCGCGCCAATCAAAAAAAAAAAAACACAAACAAAATACAAAGATCAACTAGACAAACAACAATAGCGGCAGCACCGCAAAAGAGAAAAAAAAAAAAGAGAGAAAGAGAGAAAGAGACGGAAGCCATGGAGCAATTTGACTCTGTTCGGACGATGATCGACAACTTGCGGTCAGAGGATCCGGAGCTTCGCCTTAATAGTATGCGCGGCATTCACCTGATCGCGGCCACGCTAGGCCCTCAGCGCACGCGCGACGAGCTGCTGCTCTACCTCACCGACTACCTCGACGACAACGACGAGGTCCTTCGTGTGTTCGCCAACGCGCTCGGCACGATGCTGCAGGAGGTGGGCGGCATCGCCTTCACGCAGAGCCTCCTGGGTCCGCTGGAGATGCTCGCTGGCCTCGATGAGATCACCGTCCGTGACGAGGCTGTGGCGTCGCTGAAGCTCATCGGCACCACCATCTTCGGCGCCAGCGCGGGCGCCGCCGCCGGTGCCGCCAAGAGCGACATGACCCGCGCGCAGGACGGCTTCATCGAGATGATCCGACGTCTCTGCAAGGGGACCGTGCAGTGCCGCAGCACGGCCGCCTTCCTCATTGGGACCGTCTACACGGCCAGTGGCACGGCGATGCGCACCACGTGCATGAGCCTGTTCATTCGCCTCTGCAGTGATGAGGAAATTAGCGTGCGGCGGTCGGCCTGCGTGGCCATTGGCCAGGACTTTGCCAAGGTGCTCGGCAACAAGGCCGTCGACCTCGTGCCCCCTTTCAGCGGCTTCGCCAAGGACAGCAGCGACGGCGTGCGGCTGCAGGCCGTGCCGGTTGCCATTGCGCTCCTCAAGGTGCTGCCCGAGACGCAGCACTCCGCCATCCTCACAACCGTGCGCGCCTTGTCCACGGACAAGTCCTGGCGCGTGCGGTACATGCTCGCGGACCAGCTCGGCGTCATGGCGGCGTCCATCGCCTCGCCGGACGTGGTCAAGTATATCGTACCGGTGTTCGCGCAGCTCTGCCAGGATGCGGAGGCGGAGATTCGCGCGTCGGCCGTGTTCACGATGGATCAGACGCTCGCTGCGTGCAGCGACGCCGGTGCGAAGCGGGAGCTGCTGCGCGCGGGGACACGCCTTGTGGCCGACGAGAGCGCACAGGTGCGCATGAGCCTGGCCAGCAGCATCCTCAAGTCCGTCCCGACCGTGCCCAAGGACATGTGGAGCACCGCCGTGGTCCCGACGTGCACGGCGCTCCTCGGAGACACGGACGCCGATGTGCGCCTGGCGCTCGTGTCGGGCTTCAGCGCGATGGGCAACACCAGTGAGGCGAAGGAGGTTGCGCCGCAGCTGGTGCCGGCGGTAGTGGCGCTCGCCTCAGACCCCAAGTGGCGTCTGCGTGAGACGGTGGTGTCGCAGGTGCCCTCGCTCATCACGGCGCTCGGATCGGAGGCGGAGAAGGTGCTCGATGTGTGCGTCGAGCGCCTCACCGACCGCGTTGCCACCATTCGCGACACAGCCGTGCTCGCGTGCTGCCAGCTCGTGGAGGAACACGGTGCCAAGTGGGCCTCGACGAACCTCTTCCGCCGCGTGCAGCCTCTTGTCAGGGACACCAACTACCTCCACCGTGTCGCCCTCTGCCATTTGTACGGGGCAATGGGCACGGTCAAGACCCTCACACCTGAGGCGGTCGCCGCCGATATCTGGCCGACGCTCGCGCAAACGCTGGTGCGCGATCCGGTCATCAACGTGCGTCTCAATGTGGCGATTGCGGTGCGCGGGCTGCTGGCGGGTGGCAAGATCACCGACAAGCAGGCGGACGCCGTGCTGTCCAAACTGCGCACCGACACCACCGAGGACGTGCGCGACGCCGCGGCCACCACAGCACCGCCCAGGCCGGCCACAAAGCCGTAGATAGGGAGGCCCGTTTGGAGCGTTCGCCTGTGTCTGGTGTGTGTGTGTGTGTGTGTGTGCTTTTCTTTTACCATCGAGCTGGGCACACATTTTTGTCTTTGCAGTGCCCTTCTCTCGGCTTGCTTGGTATGGTTGTTGCGACGGTGAGGGCGATTATTGTTGACCTCCTTTGTGCGTGTGTGCGGTGGTGGTTGTCGTTCAATAGAAACAAAATTCGCGAACATATGCGTTCTCACCAAGGACTACCAGACGAACAGTCTTCCGAGCCGCCGTGTGGATCAGGTACCAGTGAGTCTGTGCGTCACGCGCAAATGCCCTAGGTATGTGTGGTCATGGCATCTGTTCTCTGTGCACATCGCTCTTCCGTTTGTCTCGGAGCTCGTCTCTTTTTCTTCTCCTCCTCCTTCTGTGTGTGTGTATATATCCGTGTGTGTCGGTGTGCGTTGCTCCTTCATGTGGCACATCCACCATGCCTGTGTCGCAGCTCTCCACGAAGGTGCACGCACACTGCTGAGCTGACACCCGACGGCCTGACGGCAGAGGACCCGGACGACGGACCTAAAATTATCCCCTCGTGCTTCATGTCACCTCTCCTTCTTTACCTCTTACTATTTTCTTTCATTGAATGTTTCTTTTTTTTTTTTTATCTTCCCGCTTGTTCGTGGTGCAGATCACACATCGATGCTGCGCCGCACAGTTTTGTTTCTAGGTCGACCCAAGGGCCCTCCCGGGCAGCGTCCCGGCAGAGATTACCGCCTCACCGTGCCCTATCGCAGTGAGGTCGCCATGCTGCGCGAGTGTGGCATTAAGCGCTTCAACGGCAACATTCGCGAGCTTTTCAAGAAGCCGCTCGTGCAGAATAACATCAAGGCCATTCCTCGTGACCTGGGTGAGATCCCGCGCGACTATGTGCTGAAGCTGCTCTTCTTCAACCAGCCTGTCCGGCTGATGGATCTGTGGGAGGTCTGCAAGCAGCACGACGATGTCCCACTGGACTCGGCCAAGCACCTTCGCCTTGTGCTGAAGGTTGCCAAGATGCAGCGGTGGGTGTACGCGGAGAAGAACATGACGAACAACATGTACTACTACTACGTGGACCAGCGCCGCATGCACGAGGTGCAGGCGATGGTGCGCGCTGACGAGGTCGCACGCAAGCAGCGTGAGATGGATGAGGAGTCGCAGGCCGCGCAGAAGCAGGCCGACGAGGACACACTGCAGGAGGAACGCGTGGAGGATAGCATTCAGGCTCTGCAGTCGCTGCTGATCCAAAACGTGGGTGCCATTCGCGACTTCGACCCCGAGTATGTGGAGCAGAAGCCGTACGTGATGGAGAGTGGGGCTGTGAACTGCGCCTGGCACTGGGCCGATGCACCATCCGCCGCCTTCACACGCGAGGACGGCATGCCTGCTGGGGATGGCCTGGGCGACCGCCGGGCCGCGTAATCACCGATTTGGGTGGGAGATTGCCCAGTGGACAATGAAGAGAGAAAAAAAGAAGAAGGAAAGAAAGAAAAGAAAAAAGTACCCGTGTTGGTGGCGCCGTGCTCGCGCACGTCGGCAGCCATGAGAGTTTGTTTGTGTTTGACGTGTTGATATGATGATGCGTGTTTGTATTTGTGATAAATCCTTCCTTCTTTCTTTCTTTTCTTTGCGCCTCCTCATACGCTTTTCTCAGCGACCCGCAAACAACAAAATAATAATGATACTCCCCGACGAGACTGCCCCCTCATCAACAGATAGACAAAGAATGGCAGCTCGCAAATGTAAGGGAAAGTGTCTGCACGCAAGTCTTGTCATTCGTACAGAGGGATACAGAGTCGAGTGAACTGGCAACCGTGACTGCTGTAACCGAAGCTATGCCCATGCGAACGTCCTGTGACAGTGTGAATCGCGTCTGGTGTCGTCGTTGTGCGATTGTGGGTTATGCTGCCAACACTTCAATTCATACATGTCGCTCTCTCATCTGTCGTCCTCGCAATATCCTCCTCGTCTCTTCTATCTTCTCCAACATGTATGTCTCGACACGTTGCCCTCCGACCCACAGCAAACACACACACAAGCAAACAAGCAAACGTTGAAACAATCAAGCTCAATCAATAAAGCAATCAAATCAAATAAAGAACAATCAGACCGCGATGCAGTCTCCGCCGCTGTTCGGTATCGTCGTGCCAGGCAACCCTGTGCTCACCAACATTCAACTAGTGAACGCTGGCAAATGGCAAGCCACCATTGGCTTCGCGCCAAGCACGCTCATGGTCTTTCTGACGCAATCCGAGCCGCTGCCAGCGGGAACCGGCATTTCTGTCTACATTGCCCTCGAAGGGTCGACAGAGTACCAGTACCTCGGCTATCTCTCGGAAGGCTGTCCGAGCTCCCTCTTTCAGGTGCCGGCGGTGTTTCTGGATGTCACACAGCCTGTGCGCGTCGTGCTCGGCCTCTCCCTCGAGCGCCAGGAGGATATTATGAACCTCGGCGCGACTGTGCACCAGCCAATGAAACAGGTCGAGGCCGCTACGCGCCGGGCGATTGCGGAACGGTTGCTCGAGGACTTCTACAACTTTGTCTCCAGCTACGGTCGCTCCGTCGATCTCAATCAACCTCTGGCTGGCTTGACGCAAGGAGAAGAGTACGTGTTCATGCCAGCCTCGTTTGTCAATAAATGGCGGCAGCGGGTCGAAACGCGCCTGGCCAAGGATGCCTCGGTGCTGCAATAGTTCAGCGTGACCCTCTCTCTCTCTCTCTCTCTCTCTCTCTCCTTCCTGAAGGAGACAACGGCCCTGATTGGTTGGGCCAGGTTCATACTTGGGCTGCATTGCCTTGCGCGCATAGCTTGTGCTGGGCTTCGTTATAAGTTTTTTCGATGAGCTCTACACTTTATTCTTATTTCGCTTCGTTTATCATTCCTTCTTTTTTTTTCTGTTTATCTGCGACACTCAGGCAGTGGCTCCTATGCTACANCCTGCCCCCCCCCCCCCCTCCCTCCCTGTGTTGCTTCTTTCTTCATCTTTCTGTGAGCACGACACCTTTCGCGTGTCCGACGTGCACGAGGTCTGGTTTTAACCAGTCCCCCATCTCCCTCCCCCTATTCAGTCCACATACACACACTTTGATTGCCACTTCTATACTCCCTTTCTCTCTCATACACTTTCATGTTTTTCTCATCATTCTGCTGCTTGCAGCATTTGCTTTTGCTTTTTTTCAAAAACAAAACACTATCTCTCTCAAGCATCATTGTGCTGCGCACGATTTTCTTGTTCTCCCCTCTTTTTTTTCTCCTGTTTTTTTTTATTTCAATAGGAAAACCCCCAGTAGCATATTTCAAAGCTATTGAATTAGTTTCTACACACCCGGGACGTCCCACGTCTGACCTGTTCACTCTACCTCCGATAGTGTGGTCAGCTCTCGCCTTTCCTTTTTTTTTTTCTCCTCCCCTCCCCACCTTCTACATTCCCTTGTTTCTTTTTTTTGTTTGTTTGTTAGGCGTGTAGGTGAATACTCACTTTCCTTCTTGTTTTTAGCTTTTTCATTTCTCTCTCCCCCCTCATCTCTGCTCCACATTGCATTCGCTTTCGCTTACTTGTTTACTCTTATTTCCTGGGTTTTCGCGCAATCTCCTTGCCAACCCTGGTGCCCTCGCTCATTTGAATCCTTAAAGAGAAAACACAAAAAAAGACACAAGAAAGCTTGCCTGTTGGTTCATTCCTTTTTTTCTTTTTTCATCCTCTTGTTTTGTTTAGTTTCTTTCCTTTCTTTTCTTTTCCCTGTTTTCCTTTTCTGCCACCACGCGCCAGCCGATCGTGCATTAGGCCGGAACCGTCCTTCACCGTCGTCGCGTGTGTATACTATTTATCTTTTTTTTTGCGTTGCAGGGCTCCTTGTTCTCTTTCCCTTCGTTTCCCTGTGAGTGCGTGCGCGTCTTACTGCTCTCACGAAATATATTTTTTCTTCTTCTCTCGCCATTGGCACCCGTTGTCTTCGACATTGTTCTCTTGGTGCTCCACGGGAAATACGCGTTGCACCAATACCATTCTCGCTCACAACAGGCCTGTGAATCGCCCACTGTTCTCTCTTTCTCGGTGTCCTCTGTGAGTGCCACGGTCTACCCAGTGCCACGCACAGTTGCCCCTAAAACAGAACCAGTGCGTCTATCAAGAAGAGAAGAGGGAAGAGAAGAGTTGAAGCCCCAGCGTCAGAGATACACACAGACACACACACACACACACACACACACACACACAGAGAGAGAGAGACAGACGCACACCTCCGTACAGGCGGTATCTGACAACGTGCAGTCAAGTAGAACCAGAGTATTGGAAAAAAGACACCGCGTGAGAACAGTCACCAGGTGAAAAATTGTAATAGTGACATTACACAGCAGAAAGCCAAACGCACAGTAAGCAGAGCCCACGCATCGAGTGACTTGAAACTGCGAGAATAAGGCAACACCCGCTGACGCACGTCTAGTTAGAGCCTGAATAAGTACACCGATTCACACAGAAAGAAACGCATCAACACAAGAAAAGGGATTAAGCTTATTCAGTAAATCGCGATTTTGTTCTTGTTCTATCCTTCGTCGACTATCTTTTTTTCCTTTTCTTTTTTCTTGTGAAGCATCTTTTTGTTTCTTTTCTGGGGCTGTTCGGACTCTGTGCAGCTCATCTAACATTTCTTCTTTTTTTATTTCGCATTATTGGCTGGACTCTGTTCTCTTTCTTTTTTGAACGAGCCTCTCTCTTTTTCCCTTCTTCTTCTGTGATCTTTTAACGCACGCGTACGTGCTGTGAGAACAACAAAGAAACACATTTTTTCTGCGGGTTCAACGAGTTTCTCATCTACACCTCTTTCTTTTTTTTTTCTTCTCTTTGCTATTGTTATTGTTGTTATTGTGCCTCCGCAGATACATATATATACACATCTCGCCTTCGCCTCGTGCTCTGTCGTTTACTGGGCTTTTGAGTTCTTTGTTTCGCTGCTCACTTGGAACGTGCGTGCGAGTGTGCGACAAGATCTTTTACGTAACTACAGGCATTGCACACGCGGAAACCGTCCTTTGCTATAAAAAGGAAACCTTTTTTTTTTTTTGCACAGGGGCTGACGACGTCACAGCACAAACTTGACTGGCTTTCGAGAAGAGAAATATCTGAACAGCGTTGCTGTTTTCGTTGAAAGAAAGACACACACGCACACAGACACACAGTTGGTTGATAACCAGAAACTAACAACTAAATAAATAAGCAAGCAAATAGCAAATCCATATACTGGCTTTCCCCCAAAAAAAAAACACAAAAACACAATATATTTAACAAGTCGCTGATCTTCACCGACTGACAAGAAAATACAAAATGGGCGGTTTCCCTTCTCACGATGCGGCTGGGTTTATCTTCACGACGGCCGTTCAGCCGCCGCACGCGATGAGCAGCACCGCCACGGCCGGCCCTTCCGCAGGCGGGAGCTCCGCGCAGGCGCCGTCAGGCAGCGGTGGCAGCGGCACGGGTGGTGGTGGGGCGAATGCGGGTAGTCGCACGAGCAACGCCTCCGTCCACGCGCCCGGCACTGGTCCGGTGGAGATTTGCCTGATCCCGCTCTTCCGGCGCTACTTCAACGACAACAACAAGAAACTGAAGGAGGCGGTGTCGAACCTGTACATCAACCGCGATGATACGGGCGCCACGCTCGGCGCTGCCCGGCCGCCTCCGCCCCTGCCGATGCCCGCCAATGGCCCCGCGCCGACGTGGATGCCGATCCGCGCGATGGGTAGCGACTCCGCCCACACGCACGCGGTGCCTCGCGTGGTGCCCTACACCATCGAGCACCTCCTTGGCGACGTGGAGGCCTCCTTCTACCCAAACGGCGGCGTTGTGCTGCAGTCCGCACCCCTCGCGCACGCCAAGTCCGATGCCATCAAAGAGGCCCGTGAGCGCAAGCGCAACGAGCTCAACGAGGCCCTCTTCAACATCGGCTGGGGGGCCAAGCTGAGCCCCGACGGTCCCGACCCGAACGGCAGCGCTGTCAAGGAGGAGACGCCGGTCGTCGCGGACGCCGTCGCTGAGTCGGTGGTTGTCGATGTGGACAGCCCCATTCCACCGGCGGCCGCATCCCAGGCCAGCGCCGGCGACAAGCTCGCCGAGTCCGCCGCTGCGTCCGCCGCGCGTGCCGCCGAGCTAAAGGGCTCGCCCGTGCTGCGGCCGGTGCCGTGCGCGGTCTGCATCATTGAGCCAGAGGGCGGTGGTCGCAGCCGAGGCGGCACCCACCACGCGCACAACGCACCCCTGCTCGTCAACGGCGTGCCGATCACCGACTGGACCAACGTGCAAGGGCGTAAGGTTCACTGCATTGGTTACCTCTCGTGCTTCGCCACGCAGAGCGATGCCTACACGATGCAGGCCGCCGTCGTCGCGGCCGGCACGAGCAACACCAACAACAACGGTGAGGATATCACCGGCAGCCCGTCCTCGCATCAGCGGTATCACTCCTCCTCGGAGTCGCGCTCACCGCACGAGTTTGCGGCCGCCAGTCCGCAGACCAGCAGCGGCACCAACACCGGTACCCTCCCGGGTCCCACCCCGCAGCACCACCGTATCGCCGACGTGGACGATAAGGGCCTCAACGTGTACCTCGAACTCATCCTCGAGCACGAGGAGAACTTTGCCTACATGATCGAGCCTATTGTGCTGCTGGCCAGTATGGCCTTCCGCTCGCAGTTCCTGACGTGCAGCATGTGGCAGCAGTCCTTCTGGAGCACCACCGTGGAGGAGGCCTACTACCACCACCTGCAGCTGCTGAATGTGCACGTGCGCGTTCGCAAAAACCAATACACACGGCTCAAGTCCCTGTACCAGCAGTTCCCTCTGATGGAGCTGGTCGACGACCTCGGCTTCAGCGAGCGCGGCCCGGCAGGTCAGAGCAGCGTCCAGCAGGACGGTGACGGCGAGGCAAACCTGCTCTCCGAGGCCGGGGGCTCCGTCGTGGAGCCGGACACCGCGCACGGGTGCAGCGACGAGGACAACCACAACAACAGCAGCAGTGCCGCGAACGAACGGACGGACAGTGCCGCTAAGGACGACCGTGAGGACGGTCCGGCAGAGGCGACGGAAGGGGCCGACGACGGCGAGGGCGGTGACGGTGGCGAGGCACCTCAGGCCCGTGCGGACTCGGCCACCGGTGACGAGAAGGCCGCGGACGAGGACGAGGCCCACGCCGACGCCGACGCCGAAGAACGCGAAACTGGCGACCCCGCCGAGGGTGGCATTGTTGCGGACAATGTCAGCGTCAGTGCGGAGCACACTGCTCTCCTCGACTGCGAGGACGATGACGATGCCAAAGTCTCGACCTCCGCGACCCAGGGCAAGCAGGCCGAGGCTACCAGCCGCTCGAACAGCATCTTCATTCCCGGCCGGCGCACCCGCAGCCATCGCAATCGCCGCCGCCAGCGCCGCGTCCGCGTGCCGCTCGAGCGCGACGAGGTGTACCGCCACACACTGAGCGTGCTGCCGTCCTTCCGGCTGTACAAGGCCAACGCCAACGCAGGTGGGCCGTTTAGCGGCTCTGGCATGGGACTCGACCCGATGCTGCGTGGTGAGCGCTCCGGTGCCTCGAGCCCTGGCGCGGCCTCCGACGACAGCGACCACTGCACACCCGAGTCCGCCGATGGCATCGAGGTCTGCGTGGACGGTGGCATCATCGCGCGTCTGACCAAGTTTGTGGCCGAGACGGCCTCTTACGAGACCGTGAAGGGCAACTACGTTCGCTGTGATATGGGACCGCTGATGAAGGAGCGGCGCCATCTGCTCGCCGCACACCGCGAGGCTCTGCAGGAGTACCTTGATCACCAAGAAGAGGAGGAGCGGCTCTTCGGCAGCGAGAAGAACGTGCTCGCGATGCAGCAGTGGCTCAAGGAGGGCAAGCGCCTCGAGGAGCAGCGCCGGCTGATGCCGGAGACGGTGAAGCCGCTCAATGCACCGGTCGTGCCGTCGACGGGGGGCACAGCCATGCCGGGTGCCGTGGTCGGACCTCAGGTCAGCGCGGCCGGAGGGGCCGGGGGGCCGATGATGATGCTCGCGCCGGGCTACGGACTCGTCAACGTAATGATGCCGCCCCATGGTGGAGTGCCTCAGGGGGCGACGATGATGGCCGCGCCGCCCGGCACCGGCGGTGCGCCGCCGCACCCGCAGATGATGATGATGATGCCGCAGGCGCCGCCGCAGCCGCAGTACGTGATGGGACCGAACGGGCAGCTGATGATGGTCTTGCCGGCGGCCCCGCAGACGGTTCCGGCCGGCTACTACCCCACTGCGTACCCACCTGCTGGTGCCGCACCGGTCGCCGTTCCGCAGGCACCGTCGACGACGTCGATGATGCCGGCGATGAGTGTGGCGACGGCGTCGCAGGGCGAGCCCTCCACGCGGCACTCCTCGCGCCCGTCCACGCCGACGCACCAGCCGCAGACACCCCCGCACAGCGCGAGCAGCGCCTCGTTGCCGGCGCCGTCGCCCGTGCAGCAAAGCATGCTGCCGCAGCCGATGCCGGTCCAGTCCGTGTACCCTCCGCCGGCACCGCACATGTACCAGCTTCCACAGCCTGCCCCGCCGCCGCAGCAGCCTCAGGGCTACATGTACGTGATGGGACCGGGCGGCCAGCTCATGCTCGCGCCGGTTGGTGCCTCGGCGGCCGGCCAGCACATGGTGGCACAGGCCCCACCGGGGATGACCGCAATGCGCCTCCCTCAGGGCCTTCCCGCCAATGTGAGCCAGCTCCAGCTCCAGCAGATCTTCGCACAGCAGCAGCAGCAACAGCAACAGCAACAGCTCCAGCAACTCCATCAACAGCAGATACAGCAGCAGCTTCTCGCCCAGCATCAGCAACAACAACAACAACAGCAGCAGCAACTCCAGCAGCTTCAGCAGCTCCAGCAGCAGCAGCAGCAGCAGCAGCAGCAGCAGCAGCAGCAGCAACAGCAACAGCAACAGCAGCATGCCTCCTCCAGGTCCAGCACCGCCGGCCTTCATCACGACCCGGCCATTGTATCCGTGGACCCTGGGCACCTCACCGGCGCCGCAATGCCCACCATCAAGGTGGGTGGTGTCGTCCTTCCCCCCGATGGCACAAACAAGCAGGCACCGATCCCACAGAGCGCGACTGCGGCCCCGCCGTCCTACAGCGCTGCCTCCGCACTCGGCGCCAATCAGGCTGCGATCAGCGGTGGCGCGCTGCCGTCGAACGCCAAGGGCGGCAACGTGCAGGACCTGTTGGCGGCCGCGCTTGGTCGCCGCGGACAGGGCGACGCTGGCTTCCCCGCGAACGCGCCAGCCAAGAATGCGTGGTCGGTGATGCCAGGCAACGCCAGCGCCTTGTCCAACACCACTCGCATCGCCGAGGTGCTGCCGACCGGTCCGGGCAACCTGAGCACGCTCATGGCCGGCCTGCAGCTGGGGAACGGCGGTAACGGTGGTAACGGTGGTAACGGTGGTGCTGGCGGTGGTAGCTATCCCTCGATGAGCACGGCTGCCGCCAGCAGTGAGGACTATAGTCGCGCGCCGAGGTACGTGAATGCCTTTTTCGACACGGAGGACGAGGATGACCAGACGGCCGCACTGGAGGCGGCGACGGCGGCCATTCGCGCGATTGAAGGCGGTGACGTGATGTTTGGCATGGCCGCCGCTGGTGGAAGTCGAAGCCACCAAGGCAGCGACGAGGATGATGACGCAAGCAGCACATCACAGCGCCTCAACGAAGATTTTTTCTTCTAAGTAAAGAAAAGAAAACGTCAAAAGCACCAAAGCCCACCGAGAAACACACACCCTTGGGTGGGACCATGTATGAAGTCTATTAGTGGTGAGTTGTTGGTGTTGTTGTTTTTGCTGTTGTTGTTGTTGTCCACACCTTTCTGTTTGCTTCCTTCTTTCTTGTGTTGTGTTTTCCCTCAACAAGCGTCACTCATTCTCTCTTTCTTCTTTTTATGTACTTTCTCTTTTTTTTTTTTCTTTCTTCTCCTTCTTTGCTTGCCTTTCACTTACTCTGACCTCCATGTTGCTCACTCGTCGTGCCTCTGCGACAACAGTGTGTGCGTCGAGAAAATCACAGCGAGCGAGGGGAGAAAATCTGCCAGCCCACTCTCAGATACGTTCATGTTCCAGTTTTGTTGGTCCGTATGCTCTGCTTCCTCATTTTTTTTTCCTGTCTTCATCTCCTCTCCTACAAGAATGAGTGGGCACCTCGTCATTGAGACTGGTGCCTTTGGAGTGTCGGCGAGCCAAGCCGTGGTTCCCATCGAGACAGGAGGTGAAGGGATGTACTGATGCTGCTGTACGTGTCTGCCTGGCTTACTCGGGTTTCTGTTTTCTTTTTTGTTGTTGTCGTTGTTGTTTTTCGTCCTCCCTGTTTTTCTCCATATTTTTGTTCCTCATACTTCTTGTCGTACCTACTGTGGAGCAACAAAGAAGCGCAGATTGTTTGGCAGATTGTTCGGTGTCGCACTCCTTCATCTTTTTTCCCCCACCTCTCTTTTGTTTTGCTGTATGATGCCTTGTGAACCCATGGCGTTCATAAGTTTCCCCGTTAACAATAAGAAAAAAAGAAAGACTCCGCGCTAGACATTCTGTTGAGGGTGACCTCTTCCTGTGTGCGTGATTGTCTTCATTTTTCTATTTTTTCTTCCTCCTTCTAATCTCGCCGTGGCTGCCTCCGTAAAAATGACCGCATTCATGGCAGCTTGATATGGCTCACAGCACTTCCTTGCGTGGACAAACGACAGGAAGGCGTGAAAGGACAAGAAGTTTTTGGTGAGGTTCTTTTTTTTTCCCCCTGCCCCTTTTTCCCCCTTTTTCGGGGTTTTTTGGCAAGAGAATTCCTTGCGGAATCGTTGACGGTGGCAAATTGTCTGGTAAATGGAAACAGAATGGTGTCCGTTGAGCCAACAGTAAGTGTGTGTCTGGGTGAGTTTCCTTTTTTTTTTCCTATCGCGTTTGCCTCATTTAACTGGCTGAGTAGACTTTTTTTTTCCTTTTGTCACACCCCTGCTTCTCTTTTTCTCTAACCGAAAAGGAAGCAAAGGGAGTTCATGTTGGAAGTGAACATCTTAATTACACACCAAAAAAAAAAAGCACACGGACTTTGCATTGGGGCATCTCGAATTTGAAGCGGTGGCACGTGGCAAAGCCGTGGTTCACTGACAGCTCGGATGGTTGCCTCTCTCTCTCTCTCATACTCGACATGACTGTGTCTGTGTTGCGTATGAGCGCTTGCGCGCGTGTGTGTTTGCGCGTTGCGATACCTGAATAGCACATGGTCCGTACAATATGCAGCAGACGCACATGCGCACGCACACACACACACACACACACACACTATTTAAGGCTTTGTGTGTGTGTACGTGTCTGTGTGTCTGCGGTATGGTCACACAAGGCTATCCAGTACGGCAGGCGGCGATGTACAGCCCCGTCTGCCTGACAGAGACATTGGTCAGAACCGTCTACAGTGCCTGCCTTCAGACTGACATGATATTCTTTTTCGCGTCACACTCCTCCCGTCCTCCTTCCATCTCCTTCCATCGCTTTCAACACCGACACCGGTGACTCCTCTGCCGTTTCGTGACCGTCCTCTTCTTATTATTTTTCTTTGCACCTGCCGTAGAACGGATATTTACCAAAGTGAATCAAGCAGTGAAATTTTTGTTTTTCGTTCACGTGCAGATACACTGACATACCGGTATTTGGCCTGTGTATTTGCAGGGAAGCTCCATCTATATTTCCCCTTCTTTCGCTCCTTTTTCTTCGCTTTTTTTCCCTCCGTTGTTTTCCTCATCTCTTGTTCTCTTTTCGTTTCTTCTCTTTTCCCAGCGACTCTGATCCGGATTGTTCAGTGCGAGCGTCTGGACAACTTTCTAAAAATAACAATTTTTCCGACCACAAAACAAAGTTTCTCTAATACCTTTCACTTGACTTGCTAACAGAAAACGAAAAGCATACACTTGCAGCTTGTTCTTCTCTTTTTCTGGTGTGTTGAGCGCTGGAATCACCGTTTTTTTTTTTTTTTAGCTCGAGACTTGGGAGCGATATATTTTTCCGCAGTTGCTTTTCTTCTTCTTGAACAAAAAAGTCCATTGCGTCCTTATTTTGTCAGCGCGTGCTTGCGAAGGTCAAGTTCGTTGTTGGCTTCTCACTTGCAGAAAAAAAAAACATTTTTTACGCAGGGCATCAAAGCCAAAAGCAACAATCAGGTGCTCTTGCCCTAGTGAGAAACAGCCTTGAACAAATACAGGATTGTCAGTCAAATCTTACGGTGTTCTTCAGTTACATCCACTGTGCGTTTGACTTTGACCTTTCTTTTCTTTCTTTTTTTCTTTGTGGGTTTTTTTTCCGCTCTCAATCGTAGGAACTGAGTGTCGGTAGACGTCATACTTTTCTGTTGTTTTTCTTCCAGTGTGCGTGTATATCACTCATACACTTGTCCAAAAACTGTGAAGCCTAGTCGCCACGCGTTGCGCTCACACACATACGCACACACACACTGTTTTTATTGTCTGCTTTTTGCTTTGCCTAAACGGTAACGGTGCCATTTTACGCCGCGTTCTTCTCTGGCCTCGTGTGCGTGAGCGTGTTTCCTTTTCCGTGCCCTTTCACATTGCTCTGGTGCCAACAAAAATTGTTTGTGCAGTTTGCTTCGTGAAGGGCGTACATTCTAAAACAAAAAAATAAAAAAAGACCGGCAAAAGAAACGAAGAGAAAGCAAAAAAAAAACAGCACTCTTCCCAATGGGTGCCATTCCTTCTCGCGAGGGGCACGACACGTTGTACTCGTTGCGCTATGGAAGCCACGAAGTCGCCCTTATTCCCCTGACACGGCATTTCTTTGGGCCCCGTGAGAACGGCGGTGCCGACGCCGGCCGCGCCCAGTCACACGAGAGCGACACCGCGCCAGCAGGCACCGGTGCACACGCCGCGAACGCTAACCGGCTGGCCGGCAGTGGCGGCAATGGCGGCAATGGCGGCAACAACTACCGCGAGCTGAAGCGCCAGTTGGTGCGTGTCCGCAATGATCCCAGTATCCGCTACAACCATATGCATAGCGCGGAGTGCTCCATGTTCGAAATTCCCCCAGCGACGTACACGGAGGAGGACCTCGAGAAGTTTATCGATGCAGTCGAGGAGAGTCTGTTTGACACCAATACTGAGCTGCTGGAGGCCTGCGTCGACCACCATCCAGCACCGATGATGGCACAGCGCCGAAAGATGTACCAGACACACTATACAGGTGAGGACGGCAACGGACAGCAGGACCCGCTGTCCCCACGGAAAAATGCCGGCGACAGTGCTGGTGACGCGCCGCTGACAACGCAGTCTGACTCGGTCGACGTCGTCAAGCACCTGAGTGCCAGCGCCGAGCCACCGTCCTCGAATGCGCTCAGCAACTCCTCCTCCGCGCAGGTGGTCTGTGGGCTTGTGCCGGTCACGGATGAGCCAAAGTCTCACAAGGTGGTGCACGCAACGGACAGCGAGCCCGAGCAGCCGCCGGAGACCCCCCTCACGCACACCGAGGCCGAGACCGCGACGACGGCGGCCACCGCAGACGAAAAGCCTTTTGTCCAGCAGACCAGCTTCCGTCCGATCGAAGGCGATGATCTGCTCTTTGATGCAGAAGATAACTGGGCTGATCTGTCGCCGGAGTGGCTGAGCGCGTGCATGCGCTTCAAGCGTGCCGTGCGACCGCTGCCGTGCGCTGTGGTGTTCCTCTACGTGAGCGGCCGCGAGGAGGTCAACAGCTTCAGCTTCTGCAATCGCAAGATGAACGTGATTGGCTACTTTGGCTGCCGCACGCACGAGAGCGAGGCCGATGACGAGGTCCCGTACCTGCAGGTGCGCAAGGCCATCCTCAAGGCTGCCGGCGATCGCACGCTAGAGCGGGTCATGACACTCGGCACCAAGTGCTATCTGGAGCAGTTCACGGAGATGGTGGTGCAGTACCAGGCCGAGCACGCCTCCAGCTCGGTTCCGCTCTCGCCGATTGGTGAGCAGGTGATGGAGCTGACCAAGTTGTGCTCGCCTCTGGGTGTGCTGAGCCGCGTGCTGGCGCGCGCGTCCATGGTCGTGACGACGCAGTGGAACAACTACCCGGTGCTGAAGTTTCTCTATGAGGCGGCCGCGCTCGTGTGGTCGCGACCGGAGCTGCAGGCCAAGGAAGACCCGCTCTGTCTCGAAACCTACCAGAAGCCAAACGGTGAGAAGGGCCTCATCTTGCAGTTCAACGGCCACTTGCTCGCGCGGGCGTGGCTGTGGGTGGTGAAGCTGCTTCGTCCAGCGCAGCGCCGCAACAACTGGGCTCAGTACACGCTTGACGAGCACGCACAGCTGAAGGACCAGGAGGTCGCACAGTGGCTGGCAACGAACGCGGATGCGGAGCTGTTCATGGCGGGCGAGATCTTCACCACCTTCCTCGTCGACCATCTCGATCGGCTACACACGGAAATCGTCCGCGCGCGTGAAACCCCGCAGGACGACAGCACACTGTGGCTGGCCAACCCGGAGCTGAGTCACGACGGTAAGCTCTACCGCATCTTCAACTCCCCCTACTGCGGGCCGTTTCTCACCACGGTGAAGAGCTTCAAAGAGGCGCACGTCAACGCCAACCATCAGGATCCGATGGATGAGGCGGCCGCCGCGGACAAGAAGAAGCGCAAGAACGCGCGCAAGGACAAGCTGGCCTGCTCCGAGGCAGGCACCGGCCTCACCTCCACAGGCCTCGGCAATCTGAGCGCGCCGCTGAGCAACGTGTACACGGTGCCGGGCAGCGCCGGTGGGGCGGGGCGGTTCACGGGGCAGGCCTCGGTGCTCGGTGCCGGCAACATGCCGCCGTCCTTGCCGAACCAGGCGCAGATTGTGTACAGCGTCGTGCCGTCTTCTCACGCGAGCCCCTCATCGCGGGCATCGCAGCCGCCTCCGCCTCCGCCGCCGCCTCCACCCCCACACACTGCGAGTGCGCCATCAGGGAGCGTCCAGTCGCTCTACAGCGCATACCCGGGCCTCCCGGGCCTCCCGGGCCACGTGCTGTCCATGGGGCTGAGCACCGTCATGCCGAGTAGCGCGAGCAACGGGCCGGCAAGGGCGCCCGTGTACTACGCCGCTGTGCCAGGCGGCTACGTCGCTGTGTCGTCTCCGCCCACCACGATGAATGCGCCTGCTGGGACCGGGGCCAGTGGTATGCCGTTCTATACCACCGCACCGCCACCGACGCCACAGTACGCGTCGCCGCTACAGTCGCAGCCACAGCTCCAGCAATACCTGACTCAACAGCCTCAACAACAGCCTCAACAACAGCCTCAACAACAGCCTCAACAGCAGCAGCAACAAACGCAGCAGCCGCAGCAGCAAATTTTTGTGCAGTACGCCGCTCCCTCGTCAGCGGGTGGCGCTCAAGCGCCGTCGTACCACACGCTCGGTGCGAACGGACAGCAGTTCATTTTCAGCCAGGCCCCGCCCCCTGCCCAGGCCCCTCAGCCGAGCCCTGCCATGTACACCGTCCCCGCTCAGCCCAGTCAGGCGGCCCGGCCGTCTCAGCCTCAGTGGGTGCTTGGCTCCGTCGCGTCGATGCCGTCGATGTCGACACCCTACGGTGGCGGTCACTACGTCGAAGCCGTGGCGCCGGCTGCCGCACCGCCGATGCCGGCGCTGCCTTCGGAGCTGTCTTCATCGGCGGCAGGGTCTGGATCGCCGGTGGTGATGGTGCACGACCCGCGTACAGGGACGTCGTCCGTTGTGCCGCTTCACGCGCTGTCTTCTCTTTTGCAACTCTCTGCGCCGAGCGGTGGTGGGGGATCAACGGGGAGTGGAGAGCACGCCGTCGGTGTGATGTCGATGAGTGCCTTGCAGCAGCAGCAGCAACAACAACAGCAGCAGCAACAGCAACAACAGTATCAGCAGCACCAACAGCAACAACAGTATCAACAGCAACAGCAGCAGCAACAGCAGCAATCAGCGTACATGACCCTTCAAGCGCCGTCACCTGCGCCGCCAACGTACTACTGCATTGCTGGGCAGTCCGGCACCACAACGACGTGGATGTCGCCCGCTCTGAACCAGCAGCAGCAACAGCCGCAACAGCAGCAGCAATCGTCGCCAGCACCGTACGCCCAGCACTTCCACGCCTCGCCGTTTGTCGCCAGTATGCCTCCGGCGTCGGTCTCCACGCGGTCGGGTACAGGCACGCCGGTCATGGAACCCCCACGCGGATCTCGGCCGCCTGTGCGGGTCCCCACGCAGTCGCAGACGCCGCCCGAGCCCACCGCCTTGGCCTACCACGCCACCGTCGCCTCGTCCGGGTCGCACACGCCGCCGCAGATGTTTGGCGACTCTGCGGCCGGCCTCTCAACGGCACGCATAACAGGGCCTTTTAACTTGGCCAGCGTGGTGCCCTTGTCGTCCGCCAACCCGCCCACGACGCGCGCCACTGACTCCGAGGCATCGGCGAAGAGCTCCTTCACGGTGCGTGCCTTCAATAGGTGAGTACCAACAAGTTACAGAAGAAGAAGAAGAAGAAGAAGAAGAAAACGAAAAAAAAAATACGCTTGGTGAAGTTGATGCGTCATCTTCCTTGCTCCGGTCTTTTTCTTCAGAACCACAACCAATAATAGCGGTCCGTGTGTGTGTCGGTGTGCGTGTGTTGCTCAAATCGTGCTTTCGTAGGGTTTCCTTTATTGTCTTCGCTGTCAATCGGAGTGGGGATGCCCTTTTCCTCCCACTCCTGACAGGGATACGTTTCAGCCTCCCGGCTTTTCCTTTGCGCTTTCTGTGTTGTGTTCTTTCTCCCTTTTTTTTTTTTGCCACGCACGCATCCACACACGCATCTGCGCACACCTCTCCTCCACTCATTTTTCGTAAATTTTGTCCATGCCAGTGCGCCATTACTAGGCTCTTTTACTTTCCTTTACCTTTTCTTGTGGTTTTTTTGTTCTATGTGGCAGAGTCGAAGAGCACGTAACAACTCCTCATATCGACCACCCTCCACTCGCTTGCATTGCCGTCTTTGCTTTCTTTCCCCCTTTTGTTTTCTCCGTCGATTGTTTATATACTTGCTTCGCTTTGATCCAAAGCGAGTTGGTGATCTTTTTTCTTTTTTTTCCCGCAATTACATCATGTATTTGCGGGACGTTTGCGTCTACTCTGTTTTTTTTTTCCAGCTGTATGTATGTGTGAAGTGTCTAGCTCATTTTTTGTATTTCAGTTTTTTTTTTTACTCGCATTGTCCCACAAAAAAAAAATTGAATGCCAGAACTTCCTTTTCTCTTTTTATTCATGGATTCGATTCGGACCGATACATCTTTATCGACCTCTCTTTTTTTTTTTCTTTACAAGCAAGTGAGCCGAGAACATTTTCAGTGTAGTTTGCCGTGTGCACTGTTGCCGTGTTTATGTTTGTTTATGTAGAGTCTCGGTTACTGTTCGTGCATGTGCATGTGTTTGTTTGTTTGTTTGTTTGTTTGTTTGTGTGTTTTTCTCCCTCAATGCATCAAACCGTGTGTTGGTGACCATCTGAATACGTCACGAGGCTCGCTGCCATTCCCCGTTTCGAGTGTCAGTCCACCTAATTTGTCTGTGTGTAGGACTGATTGGTACCGCACCGGTGCTTTTCTTTTATTTTTCTTGTTTCCTTCAGCCCTGCGAGAAGGATGTATGCAGCTGTTTGATGACGGCTGTTATTTTCTGTTTTTTGTTGTTGTTGTTGCTGTTTTTTGTTGTTGCTTTTTTTTTCCCCCATCACACACCGACGATTGTCTTTTTTTTTTTCCAGTACGCCACCGATGGTGGTGATCGCGACTATGTTTCTGGCTTCCCCCCCCCCCCCCCCTCCCCCTGTGTTAATCCCTTTTTTTTTTATCTACCTTTAGTACCATGCTTTCCTCTTCCTTTCTTCTCGCTTCCGATCCTTTTTGGACGCTTGAATCGTGCCACTACTCATCTATGTCGGCGAACAACAGAAATGTCAGCAGTGAGAGAATACATGTTCTCGTGCATTTCTGCTAAATGAGGGACGAACTGTTTTTTTTTTTTAAGGATTACCTGGGTTTAAGTGTAACATTCGTGTTTTTTTCCTCCCTTTGTACGCTTTTTTTTTTCGCCGGTATTGTAGTTGTTCGTCCCTTGCTGTTCGGTGCGTGTGCCTCGTTGATCATGTGTATCACACACGGAAGTTTGTTAGACACAAGGCATAGAGAATCATTTCATTCTGTTCGTTCTCTTTTTCTGCCTCTGTTTTTTTTTTCTTTTCTCCTGTGTCTAAAGTGTGGCTATTGCGGTGCTCACACGCATAAAAATCTGGTGAATGCCGCTTCCGTCTGTCCCTGTGGCGGCGTATGGATCTGCGTAGAAGTAGCTTGTGATCTCCTCTGCATTTTACGCTCCTTCCGTTCCTTGCCCTGAAGATTAAGGTTTAATGTTCGTGTTGTTTTACTTTATCAATTCATATACATTTTTGAACGCTCATGTGTGTGGCCACCGTGTTCCTTTGCGAACCCCCGCGTGTGGGTGGTGCTGCTTCATGTCTTCTTCATGATTTTTTTTTTTTTGTGTGTGTGTGTGTTTCAAAAAAAAATCTCTTTTCTTTTTCGGAGACGAAAGAAAGCGGGCGGTGCGGTAGAATAGCGAAGCAAAATTAACAACAGCAGACTAGAGCCCTCCCCCCCCCCCCCCACGCTCTTGCTTCTCATTCACTGTTTACAACGACACAGCACCCACACCCACATGCTCGCTCACGCACGCACATTTTGTATTGTGCTCTTCTCTCCACNTTCTCTGTTGCACTCTCACTTCATGGAGAGGAACGCAGCATGTACATATACGTTTCTTCCCCCCCCCCCCTCTTTGGTTGCGAGGTTCAAAAACTTAACTGAGTTCTCGCCAAGGCGAAGAACTACGATTGGTACCTGGTGATGAAAGGTGCGACAAATCAGCATGAGAGCTTGTGCACTATGTGGTGCTCGATATGTCCGGGAACGTTTCGACATAGTGCACGCACTCAACTTTCACAAAAATTGTGAACCTGGTTGGCACTTGGTCATGCGTTCCTTCTTCTTTTTTTTAATCGCAAGTGTATCATATTTCTTTTTTTTCTCTCTCCTGTTCCTCGTTTCTCTAAGTGGGTGCCGTGTGTATGTGTGCGCTTGGCTGCGGTGCACATAGGGGAGGTCAGCTTGTTTTCGAACGTTCGCACGGATCGGGCTGACTCTCACTACCACTTTCTTCTGCGTGGCCTCACTGTGCTGAAGGCAAAAAAAAAATGCGAAGACTGAGCATACGCGAACAGATGAACTTATTTTTGTTTGCTTTTTTTTTGTTTTTAATACACAGGAGTTCCTTCTTTGGATGGTAATTTTTTTTCCTTATTGGACTCGCTGTTGCGTCACGCCGCACCTGACTTCCAAAATTTAACAAAACTATCCGTGTTTTCCCAACTCTCGATCACTCTTTTTTTTTTCTTCTTCTTCTTGTTTGTTCCTGTCTATCCAGATCTTTTTCCGTTGCACTGTCTATGTTTGTTTTCATGTTACGCGTGTGAAGTGTATTTGAGAAATTAACCAGCGTTACAGATAAAAAGTGAGAACAAAAAAGAGCAGCAGTGCGACCGTTGCGGCGTTAGTCGCATGTGCGCTGTTGGACCGAACGGATCGTGCGTTTTCCTTGTTCTGCCTCCGCGATGACACGACTGTTAGAGTCGACGCGCACAGTTCTTCCTTGAAGAGGACGAATTCTCCCTTGTGCCGTGGCGCACGCGGTTCTCTCGTCAGGCGTCATGTCTGTCGTCATTCGCCACAGTGTCGCGCTTTGACGAGTGGTGTGTCGATGACTTTAGCCCCAGCGCGGCACATACCAACGGTGATGCATACTCACCTGCATGCACTACTTGTCTCTCATGTTGCTTTTTTGTTATATATCTCCTTCTCTCTCTCTCTCTCTTTCTGTCTCTATTTCCTTCTCAATCTGCGATGTACTTTCTCCCTCTTTCCTTCTTCCCTGTGCTAACTATCGTGCAAACAACTCAAAACATGCAGAAAAGGCAATAGTGACACCTCTCGTGACACACTATACCCTCCTCTCCTCCTCACACCCCACTTTCCCTCTTTTCCCTCACTTGTGAGAATAGTGGCTCCCGCACTGAGCGAACCTCCTTGCGTGCGGCTAGCTCCACAACTGTGAAGTAAGAAAAAAAAAGGTCTGACAAGAGACAGTGCGTCTGGTCAACAAGAAGGCTGTGTTTGACTTGATACATCCAGTCTTCTGTTTTCTCACACACGCAAGCTGAGAATCAGTAAATAAAAAAATTCCTCCAAAAGTTCTTTTATTTTGTCCCACTCGAACAGCCGCAAGTTTTTCTTTACTTCTTCTTTTGTTGCCTTCTATCTCTCTCTCTCTCTGTTCACAGTGGAGAAGGATTGCAGTAAACGGATTGCATTGAAGAGCGTGGTCTGTTAGTGTGGGTGCCTGTGTGTTCGCGTCTTTGTGTGCGCGTGTGTTTCCTTACAGATTGAGTCGTCCCTTCTTGGAACGTGTGTGTCAACGTGTTGGTGCACTTCTTTTTCTTTTCTTGTTCTTTGTTCTGTCGACTGAACACTCTGGCCTTTTTCCTTACCTTCCTGTCTAGTTAATAGGTACTACCTTAATTTTCTAGTTGACCGGCAAAATATACACGCTGAGGGGTTGGTTTAAAAAAAGAGCAAAGACGTCCACATTCTTGAAGAGACAGCCCGTCAGAATTCTAACTTTTTCCTTTTTTTTCCTGTCTTTTTTTGGAGAGACATCGTTTTTTTTTTTTCGTTTTTTCTTTAAAGCTCGAATACGATTGTAGCTGTCCTGCGTTGAGTCAGCGTTGTGCCACTTCTAATTCTTGTCCGTTCTTTCTTTTTTTTTTCTTTTTTCCTTCTTGTCGTTTATTATATTTGTAACCTGGTAGTTTTTTTTTTTCGCTCTGTCTTGGTTTTTTTGACCCGTTTTCTCTTTTCGTTTGTACATTTTCTTTTTGCTCCTTTCTTCGTTTTTTTTTCGCTCTCTTTTCTATTCTAACATTTTAAATTCCTTTTTGTTTTGCTTTCCCGTTCGGGATTCCCAACAAGTTCATTTACCCAGCCATTTTGGACACACAATCCTTTGCTAGAAGAGCAAGGAAACCGAAAGACATCTTTTGGCTTCTCACGCGTGTCCAAGCANTTTTTTTTTTCGCTCTCTTTTCTATTCTAACATTTTAAATTCCTTTTTGTTTTGCTTTCCCGTTCGGGATTCCCAACAAGTTCATTTACCCAGCCAGTTTGGACACACAATCCTTTGCTAGAAGAGCAAGGAAACCGAAAGACATCTTTTGGCTTCTCACGCGTGTCCAAGCACGCGTGGTTTGTTAGCTCCTTTCGCCGTGAACAAAATTTCCGACGTGCAAACACACTCAAAGACGAACAGTAATAATTGAGATACCGTGTTTTTTTTTTCTTTCTTTCTTTCTTTCTTTTCCCTTTTTTCCCCTTTTTTCCCCTCGTAGAACTCGACCTTTTTCTCGGCAAATATCTGTGCTCGATTCACGGACTGGTTCGTTGTGCACATTTCGTCAACATTTTCGCTTCAATTTTTTTGTTTTTCGCACTTTCCTTTTTTGGCAGTTCGTGGCTCATTGCAGTAAAACATTTTCGTCCCTACCTAACAGACGGCGAGATTCACATCCGTTCTCACGGGATTTACCTTGTGACACGAAACTTGTGGTCGAAATTTAATACTATCATAGCCATCGTTTTTTTTTTCTTCGCATCTAGTGTGCCATTTTTCCCTCTTTTTTTTTTTCGTACTACCTCGTGCTTCATTTGTGCTTTGTTTACCTTTTGAATTTTATTTTTCATCCCCTTCCTTTCCCCCGTCCTTACACCTTCTCAGTCAATAGTCGGGTACTTTCCACTTTTCCAACATCACGCAAGGCTGAACATAGCAGATCTCTCCCGGCTTTGTAGCACTTTTTTTTTTGTGTGTGTGTGCGTGCTTTCGGCATTTTTTTTCTTTTTGCTTTCCCCCCTCACTCGACCTCAGTGTTGCCCCCTCTGTTTTCTTCTCCCTTTCCTTATCTTCGTTTGTTACGGGGATTTTTTCTACAGCTGCCACAATTTGATTTCACCTACGGTGTATCAAGGACAAAGAAAAAAAAAAGAAGACGGTAACGGACTACAGAAAACGTGAAGAGAAATAAAAACAAGCAATTAGGAGACGCGCAAACGAAAGGACTAAATAAGAATACTCTTTTGCGGAAACAGTTGGAAAAAAAAAAGTTGCAGCCATCAAGCTAACACAACCAACACATCACATCACAGTCAGCATCGACCATCGATTGCAAAAAAAAAAAACAGCTTCACAACGCACAGGTGTCCAGCAAAATGGGAGCCGCCCCGTCTCACGAGAACACAATCCTTTTTTCCTACTTCCGAGGTACCTATGAAATCGGTCTCATTCCACTCACACGGCACTTCTTCGGCCGCGACGAGGATGCAGAAGGCGATGCCCAGGACAAGCGCCCGCGCGGGACCACGAAGACGACGACGACGACGATGCCTTCCGCTGAGTTCTCCCGCGGGGAACTTCGCGCCCAGCTTATCCAAGCGCGCGAGGATCCCGCCATGCGCTACGCCATATCGCGCGACGCGCAGTCAATCGCCAAGGCGGTAGAACGGGCCACAGCCGCGAAGGAGGGCGAGGAGGCGAGTCCGTCGGGGATGCACACCTTTGGCGAGGAGTACTGGTCCACCATGCCAGACAGCAACTTCACCGAGGACGACCTGGATCGGTTCCTGGGGGTAGTCGATCAGTACTTGTACCAGACAGACACCGACATGGTCAACGACCCACGCTACGCGGGCGAGGGGGCCACGCTGGCGTCGCCCCCATCCCCTCTGTCGGGCCTCGGCGAGAGTCACAGCCGTCTTCCGCCCTTCTTTGTGCCCATCCCGTGCGCGCTGTGTCTGACGTACCAGGAAGGCAAGAGTCGCCCGGACAGCTTCTTCCTGAACGGACGCGACGCGAAGATCATCGGCTTCTTTGGTCTCTTCACAGATGACATGGGGGACGCCTTCAAGGTGGTCAAGCACGGTGCCGTCGAGGCCGTTCAGAAAAAGGCCGCCTCTGAGACCGCCGCGCCGTCACCCGCGACGCCGTGGTCGGCGGATGTGGATGAGCTGGTCGTGCACTCCGCCATTCTGAGCTCCGCCGGCGATCGCACGCTCGAGCGTGTGCTGATTTTGGCCGCGGTGGTGCTGCGCCACTACTTTCATGGGGCGAGCTGGCGTGTGAGGGCGGAGATGGACGGCACGGCGCGCACGACGCACCCCTGTACCTCCGGCTCCAGCACCCAACCCGCCGTGGCCGCCTTTCTCGCACGCTCGCTCCCACCCGCCCCGTACGGTTACTTCCAGCTCAACATGGAGGTCGACACCGCCACCGCGGGGGGTGACTGTGCCCCGCTGGACGCGCGCTCGCTGCGCGCCGTGCTGCTGCGGCCGTCCTCGCACACGACGCATCGGCACCACGACATGGCGGCCTCTTCGGACGAGATCGCGAGTGCATTTGACTGGGCCCTGTATCGCCGCCTGGGCAAGCTGCCGGTGCGCGCCGAGACTGCGGGCAACAACTACAGCGCGCTCAAGTCCCTCGCCGAGAACCTCGCCTTTCTCCACACGCAGATTGTCGTCGATCCGGCCGAGAGCCGCGTCGACCTGATCGATATGCCGAGCCCCACAAATGAGGAGGCGTTGCCATTGAGCGTGGGAGCCGATGCCTCCGTGACAAACGCCGACAGCCCTGGAACATCCACGCACGGGCAGGGCCTCGCCGCCGCTGCGGATCGGCAGGCACAGCTCCAGGCCAGCCGCTCGCAGTGGGAGAAGGCCGGGCCTCTGCTGCCGACGTCGCGCGTGCTGCTCCACGTGTCCTCGCACTACTTTGTGCAGGCCGCCATGTGGGCCAGTTGCTTGTTCCACGAGCCGGCTCTCATCTGCGATCAGCGGTGGGTGCAGTACAAGCTCAAGGACGAGTGCGAGCAGCTGCGGTGTGTCATCCAGAAGAAAGACATGCTCATCTCCGACTGGCGCCGACGCGACCCGTGCCGAGCAGCGCGCTACATTGGTCCCAACACCTCCAAGCTGCTGCGCTACATTCAGTTCCTGCAGGTGGAGACGGAGGAGGCACGCAATCAGCCGCTCGAGGACTGGGAAGGACCGATCTTCAGCAGCCAGGGCCGGCACTACGCGATGCACCGCAGCCCGGTCGGCGTGATGCTGGTCGGCGTCCGCGGGGCGAAGCCTGCCGCCGTGTCGCAAGGCCCGGCGAGCACGGCGATGAGCGGCTCGGGGCCGAGTACACACGACCTCAGCGCCGCCGCTGCCGCCCGCCGCCGTGCTGATGGCATGGCTGGTCGCAGCGGACGCGCCGCGCCTCACCACGTAGGGCAGCAAGGACTGGGATCTGCTGCCACTCGCGCCGCTGCCGGAGCGGGCCGACGTTTCACACCGAGTGCGATGGAGCGGTCGGACAGCCATCACGGGCCCTCGGACACCACCACGGACGCCCTCCACGCGCGTGCCCTGTACGACGCCCAGCAGCGCCACCGCTACACCCCGCCCGCGGCCCCGCCATCCACCATGACGACCTCATGGGCCATACCACAGGCGGGTTTTGCGAGCGCGGTCGGCCCGCACACGGTGAACTTCACGCCCACCGCGTACGCACCTCAGTCGCAGCCGCCGCAGCAGATGCCCACCTCGGTGTCGTACGTACACGGCCCCGCAGCTGGAGCGCCGCGCCCGCCAGTTTCGATGAGCCAGTACTTTGCGCACCGGCCCCCACCAGCACCGCCGACCACTGCCGCGCCGCCGTACCCATCGTCCTCCACGGCAGCCACAGGCGCCGTATCGTTGCAGCAACAGCAGCAACAGCAGCATATGCAACACATGCAGCAACATAAGCATATGCAACAGCAACAACAGTATCAGCAGCACCAACAGCAACAACAGTATCAACAGCAGCAACAGCAGCAACAGCAGCATATGCAACAGCAACCGCAACAGCACATGCAGCAGCAGCAGCAGCAGCAGCCCGTGATCATCTATTTGCCCATGCAGAATGCAGGTCCTGCGCCGGCCACGTCCTATGGGTCGATGTCTGGGATGTCGCAGGATGGCAACATGCCGACCGTTGTCATGGCTTCCTCGGCGCCGTCGCACGGACAGCCGTCATTTCAGACATCTGTGATGTACGTGGACGGCAACAGGGGTGTAACGCGATCGAATTCACAGTTCTCGCAGTCCGGCGATGGCAGTGGGG
This sequence comes from Wallacemonas sp. Wsd, assembly GCA_030849645.1. Taxonomy (NCBI): domain Eukaryota; phylum Euglenozoa; class Kinetoplastea; order Trypanosomatida; family Trypanosomatidae; genus Wallacemonas; species Wallacemonas sp. Wsd. The sequence goes on along the minus strand of JASANQ010001163.1, from coordinate 20,721 downwards.
ACCGGACACCACCTTCGACCTTCTCCACGTCCCCAGCGACGGCGCTCCCGCCGTGGATTCTGCCCGGGGCGTCCTACGGAAATAGTGTCAACATGCATGGCGCGCCGTCCGCGCTGGCAAGCGACGGGGTGAAGCCGATGGAGGCCGCACAGGCTCGCCCGCAAGAAGGCGTGTCATCGCTGCCCATCTACTACTTCCCTCAGTCGCACCAGCTTCACCAGCAGCCCTCTCAGCAGGGATCTGCGCCGCCTATGGTGTCCCAGCAGTCCGCACATGCGCAATGGACAATGTCTCAGCAACAGCCGCAACAGCAACAACAGCACCAGCAGCAGCAGCCTCAATTCATCATGGTCGTGGGTTCCCCGCCGGCCGCACCGGCGCAGCTTTCCAACATGTACATGACGTACCAGTGAAGATGCGACAAGATGAAACAACACACTGTGTGAAAAAAAAAAGCACGTGAGGGAGCGTGAAAGAAAAAAAAAACGTGGGCTTTTTCTTTCAATCAAAGCGTGTTCTTTTTTATCAACGACGCGCGCTTCATGTCACTGGGTTCCCCCCTCACTCTCCCTGTGTGTGTGTTCCGCCGGTTTTGTGGACTCGCGCTTGCTCGTTGGTTGGTTGATGCCGTGCGCACGTGCGTTTGATGATTTCTTGCTTGTGTTTCCCTTTTTTTTCTCCCCGCCTCTACTCGAGTTGGAACGACTGTTTTCTCTTTCGTATTTTGCATGTTCGTGGGCCGCACGCCGTCGTTTGTGTGTATCTGTTATTGTAAGCTGGCTTTCCTTCCATTCTTAAGTCTTCGTCAAAGCTCACCACAACTGTTTGGTAGAAAAAACAGTGTTGTTACCTTTTGTTTTCCTTACGCACCTGTTCATTTTCTTTTTCTTTTCTTTCCCCTCGTTTTCGCTCTTGACAGTTGTCGTAATTCTTGTGACTTCCGTTGTTTGTTTTTCCAGTTTGCGTTCTCGGTCGTGACCATCATGCACGAGACAGTGTCGTCATGCCATTCTTGAGCTAGATGCCGCTGTCATAACGTATCTACTGAGTCTTCAATGGTGTGAGAGTCTTCGGTGGTTTTTTGGTGTCATTTGTTACTTCAGTGTATTTTGAACTCTCCTTTTTTTTTTTTGCTCTTTTTTTTCTGTTGGTTCGGACGGAGAGCATTCGATATCTCTGGTGCACACCTCTTTCCTTTCCTGCCACACTCGCTTCTCTCTCGTTGTCGAGTGACTCGGCTTTGTTTTTCCTTTCTTTTTTCCTTACTCTATCTTCTCTTTTTCTCTTTGTACACAAAAAGTTGAATCTGTTTATGGGTAACTGTTTACGTTTGCGTGTGCGTGTGTTTCCGGTGCACTCCTTTGTCGTCCTCTTTTAGGCCTGTATTGATGGAAGCCTGCCGTGTGCAGGACCGCACAGCGTATTACAGAGACCACCACAACTTTTTCGGTGCAGCGCGGTCTTTCCTTTTTTTTTCTTTTTTTTTTCACATCTTCATTCGCTCTGCGGCCCCTCATGAAAAAAAAAAGGCATCGATGCGCAAGAACGAGAACCGAGCACCTGTTCATTTTCTCGTTTGTACCTTCTTTTCTCATTTTTTTTTGTTGTTGTTGTTCTTGCTCAGGCCCACAAAATAAAAAATCTCGTGCAGTACGCACAATTCCAGTTTTCCCATTCCAACCAGCCACATGCTCCAACTTCTTCCCCTTTTCAGTTTTTTTGTTGTTGCGCCATGTTCTCGTATCGGTCAGGTACCTTCGTTGTTGTCGCAGATTCTTCATTTGCTTGTTTTGTTTTGTATAGGGAGAGAGACTCTTTCTCGTTCCTCCTCCTCCTCCCTCCCCCCCCCCCCCCCTCCTCGTAGCAGCCTCCCCGTCTGCTCAACGTGTATGGTAGTTCTATAGTCGGTGGTCGTGGTTTCCACGTCATCTCTTGCTTTGTCGATGATCGGCGTGTTTTCGAAAAACAGTATGCGAATCTTTTCTTCCCCCTGGGTACCTCAAATCATTTCTCCTGTTAGTTTTACATCCTAAGCATTCCCCCTCTTTTTCCATACTTCTCTTTCTTGCGACATTTGCCTCCACTCGTGCGTTGTAGTTATTGTTTTTTGTTGTTGTTGTTGTTGTTTGTTTGGCACCTCCACCATCACGTTTGATTGATTTTTTTTTTTTGAGAGCACTTGTTTTGTTCTCATGTGTTCTTCTTATTTTTACTTTTTACGGTCCTTTGTGTTCTATTATTTGCGCATGTTTTTACGTCTTGTGCACCACGTGTTTGCCATGCGGCGCTGTACCGTGCGCACAGCACTGAAAAAAGTATCTACGGTGTGTCTCAGTTGATGGGAAACGAAAGAGATGTGTTTGTCTCTATCCGTTCTTTCTTAGCTCTCCTCTGCCTCCCTTCCCCGTATGTTATTTTGTTGTGTGTTTTAGGTGCGCGTGTGCGTCTCCTCTTTTTTCCGTGACTACATCTTCGTGTTTTTTGTTTCTCCCTCTCGCGTGTGGTTGTTCGCTGTTTTTTTCATTCATTACCGCAAAGCGCTTTTTTTAAATTTTTTGACGAAATGGCAATTCGAACAAAAACAGAATGAACACAGTCATTAAAGTTGACATTGAGTCACTTGCCTGCCAATGGCATCCGAGTCATAAGTCTTACTGTTGCGATGTGTTCAATCCTACGCGCTTGCTTTTTTTCCTCTTTTTTTTTTCTTCTCTTGCGGTGACAGACGCTATCGCAGGCTACTAGTGGGCTCTTTTTTTTTTTCCTTCTTTTTCTTGACATTCTTATATTTGCCTACTGTTGGTCTTGTCTCTCATGTGCCCGTTGATCACGCACACCGACACTAACCATGTCTTCATGTACGCTACCCTACGGGCCGCATTTGATGTCGCGTGTCTTTCTGTTTCTTTCCGCCTTTTTTTTTTTCATTTCTTGTTTTCTTCTCTTCCTTTTCCTTTTTCCTTTCTTTTATTTTTCCTTTTCTCATCCCCTTCATCGACTCATCAATGATCTCTGAATTCGTAATTATCTCTCTTGTCGTATTTATTGATGTTATCGATTGCTTTTTTTTCCGGCTTACAAGTGTCCACCTCTCTCTGCCGCTAGTTTTTAAGCATGCACAGGTACGTTTTTCTCATCCCTCAGCCCGAACTACTATTTGGTGTTCAACGGCAGGCTTCTACTAGCCAGCGAAAGCAACAATATTCACAGCCTTGCCACCCCTTGCTTCAATCATCTACAACGACCATCATCACAATAAAAAAAATGGGGCATTGTGTATTCGACTAAGAAAATTCGCTACCAATCTCCACCCCCGTGTCATGTTGTGAGGGAGGAAAAGGAAAAACAAAAACGAAATTTAAAAGCATGACACCTGTCGTGCGTGGCTGTGAGAGTGGAAGGGGAAAAGAATAACACTGTCGGTTTGCCACGTCAAAAAAAAAAAAAGGTAAGGGCAACAAGCTGAAGATAGATGTGCACACGTCATGTCGTCATGCCAATCAGCGATGATCCCCTTATTCGCGTGTTTTTCCCTTTCTTCTTTCGCGGTTTTTTTTCTTGTAGTTGTGGCGGTATGACCCTCGACGACATGTTATTGTCTATTTTTCGATAGTTTTTTTTCCATCAACTCTTCTCTTTGCAGTTGTAGATGAGATTGACTCAAGTGTTCTACTTTCACAACTCTCACGTTATACACGATCTTTCGTCATGCACATTAAAAAAAAAAAAACAGACGTATGTATTGTGTATGTGTGAGATTTTTCGAGTACTCCTCCTCAAGGAAAACGAAACAAAAAAAAATAAAAAGAGCACGACAGCTTGATCCATGTGCCTAGCTCTTCTGGCTTTTGGCCTCCTAGGACTTCTTCGGTTGTCGCACCTCTAGCATATGAAACAGTCACGCACGGGCTATGCTGGGGTATATTTTTTTCCGCTCCTCTCTCTCTCTCCCTTGCAGTGTGTGTGCGTGTGTGTGTGCAGCAACACACAAACAGACAGTGACAAACTAGCCCACCTCTTGTGGGAATGATGTGTTGTGGGCGTGTTTCCTTGGGTGCGCTTTTTTTTTTTCTTGTGAGGCAGCCAAGAGGCGTTGCAACACCGGTTCTGGTGTTGTTGCCGTTTTCCACCACTTTCTGTTCACTTCCCTTTCATCCTTCATCTCTCTCTCTCTCTCTCTCCCTCTCTTCTGTGGGAACTCTTCGGATGGTGAAAGAAGAAAGTAGAAAGAGTAGGATATCATTTTTGTCCAACAGAGTGAGCGCTTTTGTAGCCTCACCCACTACCGTCGCGACACATTTATTCCTTGCTCGTGTGTTGTTGTTGTTTCAGTTCCATTCAGCGATTTTGTTTTTATCATTTGTTGTTGTTGCTTTATCTCTCCCCCTCTCTGTTTCTTTCTCGCTCTTTTTTTCTTTTTTTGCGTGTCCTCTTTCCATTCGCTCTTCCTCCTTCTTTCCACCTCCTGGCGACTGATCCTCGTGAGTTATTGGACGAGCTCACACAGACGCACGTACACGCAGTAGCGACAACAGTATCTCGATTTTACTATCCGTGAATCCTCTTTCTCCCTCTCTCTTCAGGGTAGTACGATAGCCATTCCGGAAGAGGTGCGCGAGAGAAATGCCGTCCAAGTCCCCCGCACCGGCGCAGAACGCGGCCAAAGTGGAGGACGAGAGTAGCGTTAACACCTCGGAGCACCCCGACAGCGTCTCCACAAGCACGGGCTCCTCACTCAGCTCGAGCACAGAGGATGTGTTTTCGCAGACCGTCAGCCTCGACCCTTTCCAGGACCTCAAGGACGAGCACGCGCAGGCAGACCAGAGACCGGTGGGTGCGGTCATCGCGATGCAGTCGTTGCCAGATCGGCACTCGGCGCCACAGACGCCGCTGCGCCCGCCCCCGCGCAGCCCCCTCAGCGCATCCACCGCAGGCTCGCCCCTTCAGCCGGCCGCCTCCGCCGTCGACAGCCACAGAGCTCACACCGCCACCAAGGACGTCCATGGCGCCGCCGCTGCCTCCACGACACTAGCACGCGATGCGGAGGAGCGCGTCGTCAGCGCGCGCGCGGCACCGCTGTCAAACACGAGCTTCAGTCGCAGCATGGGTTCTTTTCAGCGTGTGCCGTTGAGCAACAGCAGCTTCATCACGGACAGCGTCCCCACCTCACGGCTCGCCGCAAGCCGCGGTGACGGAAACGGCACGGACAACGACTTGGCCATTCCCGCTGAGCTCGACGACGAGACCTACATTCAGCAGTTTCACATCCATGTCATCATCTCGCTCCTCGCACACGACCTGCTTGAGGTGAAGCCCGACGACCCAGCCCTCTTCACGCGCAACTGGCTGCTTCAAAAGTTGGTCGAGGGCGACGAGTTGATCACCGCGCATAACGAGCTCCTCAACGCGCCGCGCCGCTCGCGCGAGCTGCACCGGCACGGCTCCAAGTCGCAGAGGCACGGGCAGAGACACTCGGGGCGCCACGAAACCCCACTGCCCGCGTCGCACCCACGCAAGTCCAGCCACGGCAGCGGCCGCACCTCCGACACGCACGGCGAGAGCCAGCACTCGCGCGATGGCAACGCCTCCGTGAGCGAGCCCAGCACGCAGGACGAGCAGACGGAGCCCACCGAACACACCGAGCCAAGCACCGCGACCTCGACCGCGCGGCAGAGCTTCAGTCTCAAGGCCTCCGATGAGGCCGCGGGCACGCTAGGGGCCTCGGGACAGCGACCCAGCCGCCCCTCGCCACGTACGAGCCGCGACAGGGCCGCCTTGGACGAGAAGCCCGCCACAAGGGCAGCGGCGGTGCGCGCGTCGTCTTCGGACACGGATGCCAGTGACGACGACGACGACGAGGACTCGGATGATGAGTGGTCGAATGTGAAGTTGCCGGCCGCGAAGACCCCCGCCACGACGACCACCACAGGCTCGTCTGGCAGCTCGCGCCGTAGGGCCGCCGACAACGCGGAGAAGGCGCAGGGCCGCAGCCGCCACCGACAGCACAAGAGGAGCGCGCGCGGACGGCGCCACAGCATCTCCAGCAGCAGCAACGGCGCCTCCATCAACAGTGACTTCCGGCCGAGCTCCGCCGTGCCGACCACCAGCGAGGAGAAGAAGGCCGCTGTGAAGGCGGAGGACGACACGCCGCACACAGCCGGCGCGCGGTCCACGTCCCAGGACTTGCCGCTGCCGGTCCATGCTCTGCATCACCACAAAAGCACGAGCCAGGACGATCCGGCGGCAGAGACCGCACCCTCGACACTCCCGCGCGCAGAGGATGTGGCGGCCACCAGCGGCAGCACGAACAGCTACGTGGACGGTGGCTCGCACAAGCGGCATGACGACGATCACAGCAGCCGCGACGACGACGTGGACGACGACGACGACGACGAAGAATGCCACGCGGGTCGGCCGCGCGTATTGAACAACACGGAGATCTTCGCCTTCCACCACGCGGCCGCCGCCAGCAGACGCAGTGCAAGCGGCACCAGCAACCCAAGCCTGACGCCCGAGCCGCTGATGATGACGAAGCCGCCGGAGCCCAGCAGCTCGGCTGACTACGCCGAGGCCGCCGCGGCAGCTAGCGCACGAAGCGTCAAGGCATCGTCACACGCCAGCGGTGTGGAGAAGGACGTGAGCGCGTCGGACGGCGAGAGCTCGGGCCGCCAACCGCCAGACAGCCCGGAGAGCACCAAGGCACGGTCACACACCATGGCGCCGTACGCGCTGCAAGAGGCCGACGCCCAAAGCGCCGAGGAGGACTTTGGCGACTTCGGCATGGCGCAGTTCGTCCCCGTGATATCCCTGGACCCGCCGCCGGCCGTCGACGTCGGTGCACCAGTCAGCAGCAGCCCCAGCTCGCGCGTGACCTCGCCCGCCGCGCGCTCCGAAGGCTGCCCGAGTGTCTCCATGGACATCCGCTCGGTGCACACCAACCCGCCCCACAGCGAGGCGGACTCGACATACGGCCAGAGCACCCCAAGCCTGCCCAGCGCGGCGGCCCGTGAGCTGAGCAACATTCCCTCCGCGATCCTCGCGAGCGTCGCGCCGACCATGGCCTCCAATGTGCGCCTTAGCCATCACCCGTCAGGCGGGTCGAGCGCGGGCGCGCCACCGAAGCCGACCTCGGCGGCACGGCAGAGCCCGACCACACGCACTGAGCACGTGGACCCGAACGGCGTCGGGGGCCACACTGGCGCCGAGTCCCCGACCGCGACGACCGAGAATGGCGACTCGCAGCTCTTTCACGTCATGCCGCCGCCGCGCCTGGACAACAGCGGCGGTGGGGGCTTTGGCTCACCCTCGCGCAACGCGAGCTTCTTCAGCATGCCTGGCGCGCACACGAGCGCCGTCGCGCAGCGCATCTCCCTCGCCGGGTTCGCGAGCGGCTCCGCCGGCACCCACGGTGGCGGCGCGCCTGTGCTCGCCTCCTCCGTCCCCGTGCTGCGCGACATCCTCCCGGCAACTGCCGCCGCAGGAGGCCCCGTGCCGACCAGCAGCAGTGTCGGTGCGCACCATGCGCAGAGTGCCTCCGCTGCCCCATCAGTGAGCCTGACTCCGCCGCCACAGCCCAGTGCCTTCACCACGCCGACGGTGCGCGTGCGTGAGGCCATCGAAATCGGCGAGTCCGGCCGTGCCCCGTCGCAGCTGGCCGGCCCGTCTTCTGCGTCCTCGAGCATGGGCCTCGCGATGGAGGTGGGGGTGCGTGAGAACTCGCCGAACATGGTGTCGTTCCCTGTTCTCAACATGACCAGCGGCACAGCCAGTGTGATTGGCCAAGCACGCAGCAGCAGCGTGGGTACGGGTGGAGCGGGTGGTGGTGAAGGGCCTGTCGAGGCGGTCGTCATCGCCGCCGCCTCGGTCCCGCTGGCCGCACAGGTGCCCGTGACCAGCCCAAGCCCGGGCCTCGGCGGCGCTCCGCTACCGGATGGGAGCACGGGCATCGGCTCCTACTCGACCGCCGGGCTGCCGCCGTCACCGCAGCCGCAATCGCCGCAGCAGCACGCCCGGCTCGAGGCCCTCCTGAGCCAGCTGTCGTCCGGCAAGTGCGAGGCCGCGATTGCGTTCCTCGAGGGCCTGGTCGATCAGACACACGAGAGCGACGTGGACGACACTGTCAACGGCCTCGAGGTGACGAGCGCGTCGCTGAAGCTGCCCATGGCTCTCTCGCCCGCGGTGGCCAGCGCGCTGAAGGCGGGCTCGCCGAGCGGCGCCACCTCGCCGGGACTGACGCACGAGGACGAGCTTACCGACATGCGCCGCGCACAAAGCGTCAGCGTGAACGTCGACGCGCTCAAGGCCTCCAAGTCGGAGTCCGTGCGCGCCATTGTGGACGACGTGCTGAGCCACAGCGTGCTGATGCGGCTGCCACACGGCACGCCGAGCACGGATCGGCTCCCCAGCTCGGGTCCCAGCAGCACCTACACGAGCCTCGCTTCACAAGTCGCGCCGACGCACGCCGGCGAGACCGCGTCTGGAGACCAGACCTGGAGCGCGGTGCCCTTGCAGACGTCCCACTCACACACCTCCAGCCCGTCCCAGGAACTTCCCGTGTCTGCAGCCGGCGAGCGGATGCCGAGGCCGTCATCGGCACCACACGGCGCCGACGTGGTGGACGCGAGCAGCGAGGAGGAAAAGCGCAGCTCGGTGGCTGAAATGCGCGCGCGGCTTCACGCGAGTGATGGTGAGAGAGACCAGGACGAGGCAGGGGACGCTGACGGCGCCGTCTCTGGCACGATGCGCAGCGTACCCGACAGCGCGCACCGCACACGGGACGAGGTGAGCCGAAAGATGGCCGATCTCGTGCATCAGTTCGACAGGGGCTCGGACAACAACGACGACGCCGACAATGAGTGCGCGGACAGAGCGGCGGACGAGGCCGCGGTGGTCGCGGAGGCCGAGGCGCAGGAGCGGGCCGCTCAGCGCCGGCACTCCGAGGCCGCCGAGAACGCCAAGCCGCTGGGCCAGTACCAACTGCCGCGCGCCTCGACCGCCGACGCCTTTGAGCTCGGTGAGATGACGCTGCGCCATGCGATCCTCGACCTCGAGTACTTCCGCGAGGGTCGCGGCACCGAGTCCCGCGCCATGGCGCACTCCGTCGACAACCCCCTCTCCGTGCGGGAGGCCTCCCCGGACGAGCCCGACGGCGCGGCGTCCCCCCTCGTGGACCTTGCGCATGTGGCGAGCGGCGCAGGCCTGAGCAGCGGCTCTGCGTGGGCGGTGAGCGGCACGACAGCGGGCGATGAGGGGCGGTCGCCCATCACGGCGGCCGACATGGAAGCGGGTGCGGTGGTGCTGTCACCACTGCAGCCCTCGGCCTCCCACCGCGCCGGCGAGGAGGCCTCGGCCCCACCGACGACGACAGCCTTGGAGCCCTCCGAGGCGATCCACAGTGGCGGTGGCGGCGGCGCGGTCGCGGTGACGGATGCGGAGAAGGACCTCGTGTCCGCGTGCCTGTCCGCGCCACGCACCTCGGCATTGAGGCCCGCCCAGGAGCCCACGTTCGACAACGCAGAAGACCCAAGAGACGCGCGCGCCGCCACACCTGTGCAGCCCGGTGCACCAGCCGGCGAAGGCGAAAAGGCAGCGGAGGGACCGCAGGCGAAGGAGGATGGCGGCTCTGGGGCTGCCACACTGCCCGAGCCCACGCCAGCCTCGCCAGAGGAGCTCAGTTTTGTCGAGAACGCGCTCGCCCGCTACGACGCCTTCGCCATTCTCGAGGAGACCCAGACCACCCACCTCGCCCACACCATGGCGCGCCGCGAGCTGCACAAGGGCGACGTCATTGTCCGCGAGGGCGAGCCGGCGCTGAACGTGCTTATGCTCGTCGCGCAGGGCACCGTCACCATTGCCTTCCGCGGGGTTGTGCGGCGCACAGTGCGGCGCGGTGGCTTCTACGGCGAGGTCGAGGTCTCCTACAACCTGGAGCACAGCCGCACCACGCTCACCGTGACCTCGCCGACCGCGGTCCTCTTCACACTGTCCAAGGCCGCCTACCGCGAGGCGATTGTGTCGGGTCGGCCGGGCAGCAGCACAACCTTCCTGCCGGCGGTGAACACGTCTCCGCTGCTGCAGAAGCTGCCGCACGAGGTGAAGCTGCGCATCGCCGGCGCCCTGCAGCCGTGCTCCCTTCGCGCGGGGGCCGTTCTCCAGCACGCGTACGCCCCGGTCGAGTGGATGTACGTCATTCTCGCGGGCACGGTGGAGGAGGTGGCGACGATACCGCCGGGCACCAAGGCCCCGGCCGGGCCCCTGCCAGAGACGCTAAGCCCCACCACAGCGGTGCGGCACAGCACGCGTCGCCGAGGCGCGGGGAACACGCCCGGCAGTGTTGCACGTGCATGGACGTCCGACACCGCGGGCCCCACCGCAACGGCGGCCGCAACAACAGCGGCAACTGTGCCGGCGGTGACAGCCGCAGAGCGCATCGAGGCACCGCACACGGGCAACGGCGACGACAAGAGCGCCGCGGTCGCCGTGGCGAGTCCACTGACGCCGCTGACACCCGGCGGGGCCAAGCGCCGCCATCGTGTGCGCCGCGGCGGCACCGACGAGCCGCCGCCGTCGCCGTCGACACCCCGTCCTCGCGACGGGGACAGTCCCCCGGCGGAGGCGAACGCCACGGCCCCGGCTCCGGACTGCGAGAGCCATGTCGTCAGCACACGGCACGATGACGAGGAGAACGTTGTCACCATCACGGCGTCCACCGGTGCACTGGTCGGCGAGGTCGAGTTCCTGTTCAAGTGCCGCGGCATCTTCACCGTGCGGGCAGTCACGGCGGTGCGCACTGCACGCATCAGTCGCCTTCATCTGGAGGTGATCACGTCACGCGCGACGCTCAACGGGCTCAAGTACCACCTCGCACTCAGCCCGAGCTACAACTACTTTGAGTACCTGGCGCCGGAGGAAGTCAAGGTGGAGCTGCGTCGACTGCTGCTGCGCGGCCACATGCTCTCGCGCACAGCCAGCGCGCAGGGCATCGGCGACGGGGCGCGGCGCCGGACGACAGGCACGCGCGGCACCGGCCAGGACCAGTCGTCTGTCGATGGCATGCTCGGTCACCTGACGCGCACAGCCACGACGACGAACGTCTCGCTGACACGATCGCATAGCATGTTGATTGCGGCTGACGGGGACGCGTGGCAACAACAACAACTGCGCCGTCGTCGCCACGGTAACCACCACCGCCGCAGCGGCCTGCAGACCGTCGTGGACACGGGGACAGGCAGCTTCGTCGCGGGTAGCTTCGCCGCGACCAATAACACCAGCTTCGCCACCACGGCCAGCCTCATGCGCAGCCGCGCCGGCAAGGGCACGTCCAGCCATCCTGCAGGCCGCGGCACCGGCACGGAGACCAACCGGCACAGCTCGCGCCGCTTCCTCCACCAGCGCATCGACGCGGCCGGCGAGGTCGTGTTCGCCGGACGCAAGAAGATGTACCGCTTCCCCATGCTCTCCTTCTCGACGAGCGGCACCATCCTCATCAGCGTGGTCGCGGACGGCACCATCATCCGCTGGAACAACCTCGCCGAGACGGCCACCGGTATCCCGTTCTTCGACGCCGTTGGCACGAGCATCTTCGACCTCATCACCCTCTCCCCCACGCGCACGCGTCTGTTTACCGCCCTGGAGCAAGCCAAGAACTACGCCGGGCGTGTGCCCGAGTATGTCGCGGCGGGTCTTGACCGGCAGCTCGTGCTCCCGTTCCGGCAGCGCGCCGGGCTGTACAGCGTGGGGCTCGCGCTGAGCGTCATCCCGTCGCTCTCGACCGACACAGCCGAGGTGCTGCTGCTCGTAGGTCGCGAGGCCAAGCAGCGCGCGGCGAGCAGCTACGCGGCCGACGTGGCCAAGTGGTTGGAGGAGTCCATGAAGCCGCAGCTGCAGTACTTCCTGCGTAGCGTGCACGAGGTCGAAATGCGCGATGCGCCGGTCACGACGCAAGACGTCACGCGCATCCGCGGCCACGTGGAGGCGTGCCTCGCGATGACAGACCAGTTCAGGCACTTCTCCGCGCTGAACATGGAGAATGTGCACGACAACTGGCACGCGGTGCGCGTCCCTACGCTTGTCCGCCGCTTCGCCATTGACATGACCGACCTGGCCAACCAACACGGCGGCAGCTTCTTCTGCAACCTGGACGAGGTGGAGCCGCGAACGGAGATCTTCCTGAATGTCGAGCAGATCAACGTGATTATCCGCGCGCTCATCGCCGACAGCTACACGCACCCTCGCGAAGTCATGGAGCACAGCGCCGAGGCGGACCGGAGCGCCGCCGACGTCGTGGATGAGGCGGCGGTGGTCGCCGTGCCGAGCGCGTCCAAGCGCGTGCTGCCCGTCCGGGTCGAGCTCTCCGTGTCCGTGGTGGAGCCCATGGTCCCCCAGAACGGCTCTCTGTACGGCACCGGAAGCCCCACCACGGGCAACCCAGGCGGCTCCCCGTCCAGCGTCGCCACCGCACCCGCGGCGACGGGCCACCACGCCGGCCCTGGCGGCGTCACCAGCTTCGCCGGTGTGAGCCGGTCCAGCAGCCCGAACAACAACAGCTTCACCGGCAACAGCCTCGGCGCCGCCACGGCGATGGGCAGCATTGGGCGCGCCAATGCCAACAACAACACCGTCGACCTCTCGCCGACCTCCCTACGCCGCATTCGCTTTGAGCTGCGTGACAACGCCGCGACGATCCCATTTTTCCACCGCGGCCTCGATGTGGCGGAGGCGGAGGAGCCGCTGTCCACGTCGCCCATGTCCACACCCGACCTGACGAACGCGTCCTTTGCCCGCCGTCCCCAGCCGCGTGGCGCGGCCTTGGCGGAGGCGCAGCAGTCGGTCACCGAGATGGGCGGGCTGCTCTACGGCTTCACGCGGCCCGACGTGGACGACAACATTGTGCGCATCGAGCTGCCTCTGCTGGACGTGCCTGGTAGTGCCACCGAGGCCGGCGACAACACCGCGGCCGCCGTCGGCGAAGACGGCACGACGGCCTCGTGGCAGGCGGATGGCGGCAGCGGCGAGGTGGGTCGCACGTACACGGTTGTCGTCGCCACAAACAACCAGGCGCAGCAGAACCGCCTGTGCCAGATCCTCTGGGCACGGCAGCATGCGGTGGTGCCGGTGACCTCCTTCAAAGAGCTGCTCAAGAAGGTGTCGACGGAGAACAAGTCGGACATCCCGGACATTGTCATGGTCGACCCGCTGCTGCTGGACTTCTCGCCGTCCGACTACGATGCCGTGCACGGCACAGATCCGATCGACGAGGTCCGCGACGCCACCGTGCACGTGGTGCTCGTGGTCGTCAGCAACGACTTCAGCGACTGGCGTGTGCAGAAGCTGCTCGACCGCAACGCCGTGGTGGAGCTGCCCTCGTACAGCTCGGGCGCGCTTGTGCACATCGCCATGCAAGAGGCGGAGCGGATGGTGGTGGAGATGCGTGCCGAGGTGGAGCGCATTGAGGTGCTGCGCCAGGCCTTCAAGAACGCCTCGGAGGGCCGTCATCGGATCATCCGTTTGATTGGAAAGGGCACGTTCGGAGAGGTCTTCGAGGTCGAGGACGTGCTGACGTCCGGGCACATGGCGATGAAGCGGCTCCAGCTGCGCAGCGACGCGAGCGCCGATGAGGTGGTGCAGGAGATTCTCGCCATGACCACCCTGCAGCACGAGAACATCATCCACTACTTCTTCTGTGAGAAGGAGAGCAACACGGTGCTGCGGCTCTTTATGGAGCTCGCCACTGGTGGCACGCTGCAGAACAAGATTCGCGAGCAGGCCGGCGTGGGGGTGCCGCTGGGCGAGCTCGTCCACCACTTGACCGACATCTGCCGCGGCCTGGCCTACATCCACAGCCAGAACTACGTGCACTGCGATCTCAAGACCGCCAACCTGCTCCTCAGCGCGCGCGGGCGGACAAAGATTGGTGATTTTGGCACGGCCAAGCACCTGCAGCCCGGCCAGCTCCTCTACGCGCTCGCCGGCACAGCGCAGTACATGGCGCCCGAGGTCCTGCAGGCCGACGACACCACCGGGGTCGGCTACGACTACAAGGCGGACATTTGGTCACTGGGCTGCGTCGTGCTCGAGATGGCCACGGGTCAGCCCCCGTTCGCGCACCTCGACTGTGCGCGCGGTGTCGGCATCATGAAGTACCTCGTCGAGCTGACCGACACGCCCGATCTCTCCCCGCTCTTCAGCGGCAACCCTCTCGTCTACGACTTTGTCAAGTCGTGCCTGGAGCTGGACCCGAACAACCGACCCACCGCGCAAGATCTACTGCGCCACGAGATGCTGCAGGGCAACGTCACGAGCGCGCGGGCAGAGCGCATTGTCAAGCGCGCCGAGATGCTGTACAAGCTGAACAAGTACGCCGCTGTGCGCGACACCGCCGGCGAGTACCCGACAGGTCTCGATGCGGAGAGCGGCAGCTTCGGCTCCACCTCCTACCAGAGCGACAGTAACGCCACGCAGGACTACAACGCGCGTGGCCTCGACGGGGACAGCGAGTACGACACCCCTGACAACGACGAGGGCGCCTTCTTCTTCTCCTCCAGCTTCTCGTCCGAGTACGATGATGAGGACGACTACGACTACGACGATGAGTCCTCTACGGGCGACGAGGAGGAGGACGGAGAAAGCGGGCAAGAGAGCCAAGGCCACCGCGCAGCTGCGGATGCCGTCGTGTCTGACGCGGCGGCACCCCAAGCGCCAGCGAGCCAGCCGCCCGCGTAGCACGCCAGCTTGCGTGCGCCTGTTTATCCAAAAAGAGAGCCAATCACGTGCGGTGCCGGGTCCATGTGGCACACGCTCACTAGCACACAGACACGCAGGGAAAAAGAACCTATATCACACGTTTCTTTATTGTCGCTGTTACAGTGTCATTCTTTTTTAACGTTTTTTTTTCCTTCTTTCTTCTCATCTCTCCTTCATGGCCTATTGTCATTGGCATTGTAGACGCGCCTGATGGCAATTACTTATGATTTTGCGTTTTGTTTTGTTGTTTGTTGCGCTCTCGAGTGATGTCTGTGCGTATGTGTATGTGTATCTGTATGTGCGTGTATGTGTGTGTGTGTGTGTGTGTGCAATATTGCGAAGTGTCGCCGTGACAACAATAAAGAAAAAAAAAGTGACAACACGCGAGCCCGTGAGATATGATTCGTTCAGGCTCGCTTGTGTTAGCTGCACTGGCGTCGATGATAAACACACGCACACTTTCTCTGTGAGTGTGAGTTCACTCGCTCACTAAAAAACAAGGGGCGTGTACACAACAAAAAAAATACAAAAGTGCGTGAGTGAGGAGAAACGATAAGGTCATGGCAGACTTGCCAGCTCTCCAGCACTCATTCCCGGCTCAGGTATCGCTGACGCCACGCCTCTTACACCCCCTGAGCCACACGAATGGCTTTCCCGAACAATGACTCCTTCAATCCACCACACTCTACCGCTCTTCCTTCTGTTTTCTAAGTCGCAAAGAGGCTTCACGTCGAATTGAGCTGCTTTTCTGTTGTCCCCACGACGTCACTCAGCCGCATTTCGTTAATCTTCACTGATTTTTTTCTCTCGTATTTCCCTGTAGTTTCGTGTTGTTGTTTTTTTTTTTTTTCAATGTCTGAGCGAGAGCTTGTGACGGTTGCGTTTGGCAACTACTCCACGTTGGTAGCGGCGCAGTGGGTCAATGGGACCTCCGTGTACGACCAGCACCACAACACCCTCTTCTGCGAGAAGAACGCGAGCCGCGTGCAGGGCGGGTCCGCAGGCAGCAGCAGCAGTGGCGTGGTACGTGTGCCACGCCTGCTCCTGTTTGACGCCCCGCACGCGAGTCACTTTGAAGACGTGCAGGAGCTCGAAGACCACCTCGCGCGGCAAGCGGAGGAAGCGGGGTCGCACACGGCGGACACGGAGCCCGAGGCCCCGGCGTCTTTGCTGTGGGGCGCGTCGGCAGCCGCTGCGTCGCTGACGCGCGAAGAGCAGCAGCTGCAAGCGCTCGCACGGCAGCTGGAGAATCAGTGGTGGGACCGTGGCCAGGTCCAGATGGACAGCACGGACGACGAGGACGACGACGATGAAGGGGCTGTCGAGGAAGAATCGGCAGATCATCGGCAGCCGCCGCGGGGCCGCGCCTACCACGAGGACGGCTACCAGTACTCGCAGCTCATCCCTGAGAACGGGTCGGGGCTTGCTGTCGAGACCGCCGCCTCCGACGAGGAAGCGGCATCGGCCCCTCCCAACGCGGCGACAGACGTACGCGATGCCCCGCCCTTGTCCACGCACGAGCTCCATCGGCTCAAGCGCCGCTTGTTCCGCGCGCGCGACCGCACGGTGCCGTGGTGGCGCTACATCACCACCGGGCTGGACAGCGAGAGCATCCTTGCCTTGAAGCCTCTGCACCACGTCGACGGTGCGGGTGACATTCCACTGATGCACAGCGCTGGCTTCGGTCTGCGCCACGTGCGGCCCGGTGCGTCGGCCGAGGTAGACCAGCTCGGCGATGCCCTGCGGCATCAAATGGAGGACGGCGATCACGTGCAAGGGCTGCAAACCTTTGTCGACGGCGACTCGCTCTTCGCCGGTGTGGCCCACAACGTGCTGGAGGCGTTCTGGGAGGACGAGGGCACCAAGGTACCCGTCACACTCTTCACCACCTTCACGGCGCTGCCGTCGGCCTTGACAGACCCGGCCATGGCTGCGCACGTGCCGTTCGTGGAGCGGCGGCAGGAGGAGGTGTGGCTGAACAGGCTGCTCGCCACGTCGTGCCTCTCGGCCTCACCCGCCGCGCTGTACGTGCCAATTGAAATGGGTCACTGGGAGAAGTTCTTTGCAGCCCCACGCAGCGACGGCGCCGGCGCCGGCGGACAGACCTCGAACCTCGTGGAGTGGCTCGAGGATGATACCGCCACCGCGCAGTATCTCGCGACAGTCGCCGACACGGCCCTCTACGGCCTCCGCGATGGCGCCGCGAAGCCGTCCACCGGCGGGGCCGAGCACGGCTCCGGTCCGGTCGACGCGCGTGGCGAGGAGGCGCGCACGGAGACACGCCCGGCACGACGGGGCCGCGCGCGCGCTGACCTGCCGCCGCCCGCCGTCGGTGAGACCAGTGGACCGGCCTACCACCTCGCCGAGTGGCAGCGCACGGTCCGTCCGACCGCTTCTCTCCGCGTTGCGGCGCTGATGGGGGCGCTGCCCGTGCGTGTCGCGGGCAATCAGCAGCGGGACCTGTGGGAGTGCCTCGAGGGGATGCCGCTGCTCGGGACCTCCGCGGCGCCGGACGGCGGTGGTGAGGGGAGCTGGGGACGCGGCTTTGTGCCGCTGACGCACGCGATGTGCAGCCCCGCCAGCTCCGAGGCCGGTCGTGTGATGGGCCACGCCGTGACCTTGCGCGGGCCCGGCATGCTGCCATCCAGGGTGTACCCGACGCAAGAGGCACTGCTGCGCTACGCACTGCCCCTCCGCACGAGCACCTACCTGCCCCTCCTGACGCGCACCAACTACCCGCTCTCCGCCACGTTTCCGATGAACTTGATGTTCCCGAAGGACGACCTCGCGCGACTGGAGGCGCAACTGCCGGTTGGCAAGCAACTCCGTGATGCGGTGGTGGGGGTGGATGTGGCCGCGCACACCCTGTCTACCTTCAACAGTGCTCCTATGCTCCAGGATATTGTCACGCACAGCGAAAAGATTCTGCGTCACAGGGCGCATCTGTTCGTGAGCAGCTACGGCATGGAAAAGGATGACTGGGCGGAGTACCTGGAGGATGTCAAGGAGATTCACGACGACTACCGACATGAGGATTTCATCGATGACGATGAGGATGCCGATAACCTAGACTGGTAGTCAGGATGGATGTGTTGGTGCCTGCTTGTGCGCTGGTCTTCTTTTTTTCTTTTTTTTTGAAACCTATTCGCCACAGTGGCACTTCTCTTCACCACCACCACATTTTTTTTTCTAATGCATGCGAAGTAACGGCAATTAACGAAACAACAAAGCAAACACGCAAGCGTCATGTGAACGCACCACGCAACACGGTCTGTGATGGTCGTCAGTTTGATGAACGGAGTACTTGTGTGGGCAAGAGGATGGACACAATGAAAAAAGAAAAGCAGGCGGTTTCCGTCTTCCCCCCTCCCCCGCACACTCCTCTCCTTTTACACGCACTCGTCCCCCCCCCCCCCCCCCTGACATTACACTGTTGTTTTCTTCTCATTTTAGTCGTATGCCTCAAGACGAGGAACAAGTCAAGGCCGCCGTGCGAGCTGCGCTATCGGTGTTCGACTCGTCTCGTTGTTTGACACGCCTGCCTCTGGCGGAACCGCAGACCGCTCGTGGGCCATCTCCGGCAGAGACGGAGGATGTCGTGCTGATACCCAGCGGCTTTCCGCATCGTCGGGCTGTCATGTGGGTGCAGGCAGCCGACCGTGATGCCTCCACAAGTGCAATGGAGGGCAACGAAGTCCAAGAGGTGGTGCCACCGTCAGCTGCCGGCTTCTGTGTTCGTCCTCTCTCGCCACGCACCGGTGCCGCCTCGCATCCGGCTATAAACGACCCGCTCGGCCCCACCACCGACACTGGAGAGAACGCCGAGGCAGGCCGCATCATCGTAAAGCACGTGCGGCGTGAAGGCGGTCCGTATCAAGGGCTGCGCTATGTGCTGGCGGAGAACGCGACGCCCTTCACCGCCCTGCTCGCGACCATGGCCCTCAACGGCTTCGCGGAGCTCCCTTCGCGTCACGCACTGATGGACCAGACCTCGTGGGCACTCAAGTGGATCAAACCACCTGCGCGCAGCGAGTACGTCAAGATGCCGCTCGTGCGCTACCAGAAGCTCAACCATATTCCCGGCACCCGGTGTCTGGGCCACAAGGCGCACCTGCACCACCTGCTGACGGCCGCCGCGCAGAGGTGGGAGCACGCGGCGAAGTCACTGCCGATCGATCAGAATGCAGCTGAAGACGGCATGTCGCCTGTCACGCCCGGCTTTCATCCGCGTCCGCCGCACCGCTTGTTTCCCGAGGCGTGGGTGTGGCCCGATGAAGCAGCTGCCTGCCTCAGCGCATTGCGAGCACCAGCGAATGCGGGCCAGCTCTTCATTGTCAAGCCGTGCGGTGGGGCGGGTGGACACGGCATCTTTCTCCTTCGTGGTGCGGCCACGGTGAGCTGGCCGCATCAGGCGAGCGGTGGGGCCAGTGATGACGATACCACTCGTGCCAGTGGTGGGGCGGGTGGGGCCTCGACGGCCGCGCCAAGGCAGTGGATTGTACAGCGCTACGTCTCGCGGCCGTACCTGATCGCAGGACACAAGTTCGACCTCCGTCTTTACGTGCTTGTCACGTCCTACTGGCCGCTGCGCGTGTACCTTTATCGAGAAGGACTCGTCCGAATCGCCTCATCGGTGTACTACGCAGGGCCGAGCAGCGACGAGAAGAAGCAGAAGAGCTGGAATGCGAGTGCGCGTGCGAGTGAGGGTGCGGCCGCCATGGCGGACACAAGTGTGCTCACCGCGCACCTCACCAACTTCACGATCAACAAGGCCGAGGTGAGCCCGTCTGCACACGATAAGGGCGAGCGCACTGAAGCAGCGCAAGGTGCAGCAATCGAAGAGACCGAGGCCTGGCCCGGCACCAAGTGGAGCCTCGCGGCACTGGCGGCGTACATGACGGCGATGGGCGATGCCGACTACGCGGCTACCATGCGTCGCGTCGAGGACCTGCTGGTGCGCGTCTTTGCGGCCGCCGTGCCGGACGTCCGCAGCGACCTCCAGTCTGTCCAGGCGGAGCGTCGCCAGCGCGCGACGGCGTCAGACCGCAGTGTCGACAGCGGCGGTCCAGCCTGTACGTTTAAGGGGGTCTCGCCCTTCTTTGAAGTGTACGGCGTGGACGTGCTGCTGGAGCTACCGTGTGCGGACAGGGTACCATCTGCCGTGGCTTTGGAGCCCGTGCTGATGGAGGTGAACATTATGCCGTCGCTGAGCACCCACTATAGCCGCCTGGATCAGAGCATCAAGTCCCACCTCGTGGCCGATGCGCTGACCGTGGTGGGGCTGTCCTCGCCCCGACTGAAGCCCGTCCTGACGCCGACGTCGCCCGTGTCCACGTGGCCGCCCACCTCTGACACACCACAGCCGATGTGCGCCAACAGGCAGAGGGCCTTTCTGTCGTCTCTCTCGCACATTGAGGCGGTGGAGGCGTGCCTGACGGCCGAAGAAGAGCAACGGCGTGCGAAGCTGACACGCTTTGCGTGCTTGGCGCCGACACCGACAATTTTTCAGACGTACTGGCCCCTCCTGACGGAGCCCGCGCGTGCGGAAGCGCGCGTGTCCGACGAAACTGCCTGCGGTGACTGTGAGGCTCGTTTTGACAAGTTGCTCAGCGCGTGGGAGAGCGCCAAGACGCAGAGCGTCGACCAGGTGTGAGCATAAAAAAAAAATGCCTGAACACAGAAAAGACAAAAGAAGCTGTGCATCAAAAAAGTATAGGAAGTGTTGACACCACCGTTGAGGGCTGTGTCACATGACGACCACAGATACGGCGTGTACTGTGTGCGAACGACTCCCTCGTCGCGCCACTCATGGATGGGTCCCATGAAGCTCACTCGCTCGTGATATGGGCCTCGTCGATCCTACGCACTCCCTTCTGTTTCTTCCACTCGATCCTCCTTGTAACGGCGTGGCAGCCACCTCGCCATATCACGAATAGCTTTTTTTTTTTTTTCGTTCTTCTCATCCCGCCACATTGATGG
>JASANQ010001162.1:0-48099 GCA_030849645.1 Wallacemonas sp. Wsd | reverse complement strand
GCACGGTCGTCAACGTCGACACGAACGGCAATCATGTGAGCGCGGGTGCGACGGCGGGCATCGCCATTGGCACGTTCTGCGTCGGTGCACTCATCGCGGCTGGTGTTGTCGCGGGCATCTTTGTGTGCTGCACACGCCGTCGTAAACCCGATGAGGCGTACCGTGCTGGAGACATCGCGTAAACGTGTTGGAGCAATGAAGATTGACGCACCTTTTTTTTTGTGTGTGTGTCGTGCGTAGCACTTTCTTTTTCTCACTTCCTTTTTCCACTTGTTCCTTTCCTTTTGTTTCCGTTTCCGTTTCTTTGTTTTTTTTTGTTTACACAGTTGATCTTCCATTTCTTCTCTCTCTCTCTCTTATCCTTTTAAAGAGCATTTTATTCGCAGCCTTTTTGATTTTCGCGCTGTTTTCTTCTAAGTTGAGCTCTCTAGGCTTGCGTGCACGCGCAAATTTTGTTTTGATTTTCATTTTGATTCAAAATAATCAAAGTTGTACTTCAGCCTCCTCGACCATGAATATTCACTGCTGTTTGTCGTGTGGTTAGTTTGTGACCACGTTGACTCGTGAAGCTTGTCCATGTGTATTGGTAGTACTTTCTTCCACACCAACAAAATGCAGAAAGTGAGAAAGTCACCTTTTCTTTTTTCTCTCTTCACCTTTAACAAAAAAACAACAACAGCAACCAAAGTCCGTTTAATATCGTCGAGACACTTCGCCGAGCACATAACAGAACGTACTGTGACACACACAAAGAGCATTTGAGAAAGCAAAAAAGCAAACACATCAAAAAAATAAAATAAACCGTGAACCAAATCTCCCCAAAAGGGAACACATCTTCAGATTCAAACGTTTCATTCCAGCTCTCGCGCCGTTGATTGGCCAAGTCGTGCTCTCTGACACCTTTTTTCTTTTTTCCTTCTTTTTCCCCCTTTCTTCACTTCGCTGAAAACGCTGACACTTTTTTTTGTCGTCTTTAAAAGAATATCAACCATACTCAGATTACTTACTGACGTGACCAATGAACTGTTTCTTTCGTCCATTGTCTTCCCCGTTCTACTTTCATCCTTGGCTTGGGACGCTGTCATCGGGGCGTCACTCTGCATGTAGCGATCAAAGATGCAACCGTGGGTGAGCTGCGCGGCATCCATGCCTACCGACTGAAGTACATTCCCACCAAATATCATGATTCCTACGCTCTCATCTTCTCTACACGTCCCCTCCTATTTTCAGTCATTTTATTTCCACCCTCTGACCTCTTAGCAGCTCGAATATCATTCGAAAAGCAAAGCACGCACTTTTATCGACAGACTTTTCCTCCAACCAACAAAGAGCCAGTGCAACTGCCGAAAAAAAAAAGAAGAGATTATCGTGACAGTTTCCCCTCCCTTTGTTCACTCTTCCCAATTTCGCCAAGAGACTCCATCTTCCCCACCCCCTTCCCGTGTGTGACCATGTCAAACACAGTGAACACACCCGGCGATGGTGAGCCGCAGCTCGCGTTCCTGCGCGTGCTCGTCGAAGGTCTCTCACCATCTCTCATCGATGACTTCATCACCAGCGAGACCGCCCGTCGACGCGCACAACGCTGCTCCTGCCATGCCCACCACACTGTCACGTCTACCCTGGGCTGCGGTAAGACCTCGTCAGCGGTGCCGACCTCGCCGCGAAAGAAGTGTGTCGCGTGCCGCGAGCTGCATCGTGGCATGGTGCATTTCGCGCTCATCGGTGCCCTGCCGGCGCTCGGCGCGTGGGGCCGACGCTCGGCACTCGTGCTGCGGCCTTCGACGGATGCCACCCACACGGACAGCCCCCAAGGCGATCACGAAGAGGGTGCGACTGCGGATGACCGTGCGCGGCCGCGGGCCTACGTGGGCTACACCACCGTGCCCGTCGATCAGCTGACGCAATTCCAGTACGCCGGTCAGCCCCTCACGACGGAGCCGCCGCCGCCGCCGCTGGACCTGATCGGCTCGCCATTCACCGGCCGGCTTGTGCTGGTGGAGCTGGACAAGTCGGCTGAACCCGTGTCCGGTCTCCCAGCGATGCCCGGCGTCACGACAACGACGATGAACGCCGAGGCGGCGGCCGCGCTGCCCGGGACGGCGGTGATGGCCGGTGAGGCTGCGCCACCGGGACCTCCGCTGACGGCGAGCGTGCAGGGCCATGACGGGGCCCCCAGTGCCGCCGCGGTGCTGCCCGCGCCACTCCCCTGGAGCTCCGACGACAAGGCGGCTGCTGTTGCTGCTGCTGCGGCAGTCACGGTTCCTCCCACGGCAGGCCCGGCACCGATCGCGAACGTGATCAACCGCATCCTCGCCGTGGACAATCGTCAGACGCACCCCGATATCCTTCCGCTGCGTCTCATCGTCATCAAGACACCACACGAGGCCACTGTCGCCACGAGCGTCGTCACACCATCCACCGCCGTCTCGGACGGCGTCGATGTCGACTTGGGCTCTGTCGATCTCGCCGGCTTGGGAGAGATTGACGGGTTCTTGGCCAGCGGCTCACTCTGGGAAGCGAAGCTCAACGTGGGCACCTCGGTGCGTCAGCCCGTGCATTTCACGTCGACGCCCGCGCAGTTCCCGTTTCTGCGCACGCTTTCCCCGTCCTCTCCATCGGAGCTCCGCGCCGCCTTCATTCGTTCGATTGGGGCCAATGCGGCGGCCTTGTCGGAGGAGAACACGCCCCTCTACAAGCGCTTTGCCAGCCTGCTCCTCCAGCCCGAGGATCTCGAGACGCAGCCGGGCCCCTTGGTCTCCCTGACCTTCTTTGGCAATGACCCGCGCCTGCCTTTCGACTACAACGCATGGCTTGCCCGCCAAGCGCCGTCTGTGCAAGCCGCGCTCGCGGCCCTGGCACCACCGGCCGAGGCCGCGTCATCGACCACCTCGACATCGCCCCACCAACCACTCGTGCGCGTGGTGGACGTTCGTCCCATTCCCCTGCAGGGTAGCGAGTGGTGCGAGGTCGACCTGCCCACGGCCGCGCCGCTCAAGAAGTTGCAAAAGTCGCGTCGTCGAGAGCAGCTGCTGCGGCACGAGCGCGAGCGACAGAAGCGACTGGCCGAGGAGGGCGCCACGCCAGGCCCCACGCGCGCACCGGGCTCGACAACGGCGGCGAGCGTCAACTCGACCACCGCGGCCACGGCGGCCGCCGCAGCGGTGGTCTCCGCGGCAGCCAGTCGCACAGCCGCCGCCAAGTCTGCGACTGGTGGCACACGCCTGGCGGGGGCGACAGCGAGCGAGGGCATTGGTCCGTCGGCCTCGCGCCCGGCCAGCTTGGAGCTCTCCACGTACAGCGAACCTGGCCACGAGTCGAGCGAGGACGACGAGCTCGATGGCGGCGGCGGCGGCGCCCACCCTCAGTGGTGCGTGCGTCCGTTGCGGATGTCGGGGGCCGTCAGCGGCCCTGGTCTGCAGGCCGCGCGCTCGCAGCCGTGCTGGAACATTGTCGCCAACCTGACCCACCTCGGTGAGCGCGCGGTCGGGGTGACGGTGGAAGTGCCTGTGCTGCACCACACCTCGCAGCAGATCTACTGGGCACGTGGAGAGGTTGTCGTGGTGTCCAGCATGCTGCGTGCCAACACGAGCGGAACACTGCAGCTGCCCGTCTACTGCCGCCTGCCGAGCGCCTTCTTTGCCGATGCGGTCGGGTCATCGTCGTCGCTGAACTCCGCTGGAAGTGGCAACCTGTACGGCACGCAGTCACGTGCACCGGGTGAGGGCGGTGTGTGGGTCACCCTCTTCGCGCAGTACCTCGTTGTGTACGCGTACAACCACGACCTCAACGACCTGCGCTGCGTGCGCTCTGCGGAGAGCTACGATCGCCTGACGATTCCGACCCTGATTGGCCACCGCGGCCTCGGCAAGACCTACACCCGAAGCGGCGAGAAGCGCGCCTTGACGATGAAGCTTGCGGAGAACAGCATCGAGTCCTTCAACGCCGCCCATCGGCGTGGCTGCGACGCGATTGAGTTCGACGTGATGCTCACACTCGACCGCGTGCCGATTATCTTCCACGACCCTATTCTCATGCTGCAAGCGCGCGAACGCCAGCGCGCGCCACCGGTGCCATCGCGGGCGGACGTGGACGGTTTCTTCGCGGACGTGGAGCTGCGCTCCGGTGACGCGAGCCCTTCCGTCAACGCATCCATGGTCAACCCGTATGGACTCGGCGACCCGCGCCTGCCGGGCTCCCCTGGTCTCAGGGCCGGCTCCCTCGTGCCCGCGGGTGCGCGCCACCGACCAGGCCTGCTGACGCCCTTCCAGCGCCACTACTTGGACTACCAGAGCTTCTTCTCGCCCATCCCGGTGGCGATCCACACGCTGACGCAGCGGCAGCTCGAGGTGGTGGCGACAGAGGCCTTCCGCTTTGGCAAGGCCCAGGATCGACTGAAGACGCTGCTGCTCCGGCACTGGAATCGCATTCTTCGCGTGTACAGGAACCGCTCGCGGCTGCAGTGCCTGCGCGATCACTCCCTCGTCGTGCGGCCGTCTGACAAGGATGTCTTTCGCGGCTGCGCGGAGATCCCCACGTCCCGGAGCGACGGCTCACCTGAAGGGCCCGTCGGGGAGTCACTGGCGTCGCGTCCGCGCTACGCCGACCCGATCCTTGGTGTCATGCCGCTGACGACCCACCAAACGCGCCGGACATCGGCCCACGCCGTGGTGAAGGGCCAGGAGGACATCACCAACCACATCCCCGCCCTGCACGAGCTGTTCGAGTTCACGCCGACCTCGCTGCGTCTGAACATTGAGGTCAAGTTTCCTTTTATGCCCAAGTGGGATGTGAACTTGTTCCAGCAGACCGATGCCTTTGAGATCAACGGGTTCGTGGATGCCATCCTCGACGTGGTCTTCGCCTACGCGCAGGACGAGCGCGAGATTGTCTTCAGCAGCTTCGAGCCCGACATTTGCCTTGCCCTTTCGCTGAAGCAGAGCCGCTACGACGTCATCTTCCTCAGTGACACTGAGGAGCGCGAAGACTTGAAGGACTACCGTTCCTTCTACATTGAAGGCGCGCTGCAGTTCGCGCACCTGCACCACCTCTCTGGCGTGTCCATCAACGCCGCCACGCTTAGCGAGGATGCGCAAAAGGCCTGGTCGAGTACCCCGACCCCGTCCATTGTGGCCAAGCAGAAGGAACGGCAAATTACGGCCGACGTTGCCGCATTGGCAACAACAACAACAACAACGACGACAACGACAGGAACAGCAACAAAAGCTTCGACAACACGCGCGACTCCACTCGATACGACGACGCCCAGTGCGATGGTGACGGCCAGCCAGACGCAGGTGCCCTTGGTGGCGGACCTGGATGTGCTCAGTGCCGTGCACGGCGATCGCTGCCCCGATCAAACGCAGCTCTCCGAGCGTGACCGGGCTGTGTGCCAGCAGTACGCCGAGCGCTGGCAGAAGTTCGACCCTGAGCTGGGACGGCAGATTGTCGCCGAGGCCCACGCACGCCACCTCAAGGTGTTCACGTGGGGCGACAACAACAGTGAGTACCAGTTTGCGTACGTGCAGGGCACCACCATGAAGGTCGATGGCGTCATCACAGACCATGTCCCGCTTTGGCCTGTACAAGCCCCACGCGAACACCGCGAGGAACTGTAGGTGTGCACAAGGCGTGTTTTTTTTTTTGCTTGTTCTTGACAGGTAGAACGCCAAGTCCACAAGCGTAGATCGTGAAACGAAAATATTCCCAACATCGGCAGGAATCGCGCGAATGCAAAACAACAAGACGCACTTCCGCACAGATGCACACACACACACACACACACACACACACACATACAATTACAAATGACAATGTGCCTTCTATGTGAATGACTTTTTTTTCCCCTTTCCCCCCTCTATACTCGATTATCCGGAGAGGTCTCGTCAGTGAGACCTGTTTTTTTTTCTTTGTGTTTTCGACAAACAGACTAACACCCCCAAAACGCGCCATTTGTGGGCCAACCACAAGGCACATAGTGTGCTCACTCCACGTACACTGCGGCACATTCAAGTACGAAGAGGAACCGCAACACCGGCGTGGAAGCAATGATTTTTAGCATTTCTCAAAAGTCGCGATATTTCATGATTCTCCTCACCAGCTGTCATTATCTTTTCACTTCTCTCTACCTCCTTCTTCTCTTTGCTCCGATTTTTTTCTCTCTCTCTCTCATCTCCGCACAACCACAAGGGCAATCTCAGTCCTACAGTTACTGTGCGCGCCTTTTTTGTGTCGTTGACCACCCGCTTATCACCTATTCAGTTTTTAAGTCGTATTCCGTAGAGAAAACACGTATTGAACAGAGCTGTCCTCACAACGGGGCACAGAACAAAGAGACATTTTTTTTTTTTTGCAGCTCCTCGATAGCTTCACTCACTAGTCTCTTTTGAAAACTATACCTCTTGTCTTGCCCCCTTCTGTGCAGTTCGAACTTTGTTCAACACATAGCAGCTTTCTCAGCAGAGCCGACAGAGGGACACACACACACACACACACACAAACACATACCCCATGCAATTCCTCTACATTCTTGCGCTGTTGGCGCTCACTGCCACATGCGTGGTCAGTGCGGCCGATGTGGCACCTGCTGCCTTGGCTACGACTCGCGAGTACGACCTTCATCTAGTGCAAGTGGTGCACCGCCACGGCTCCCGTTCCGCGCTGGTCTCATACAACAAGACGCTAATTTGCCCTCCCGACTACGCGTGCGGCTACCTGAACGCGCAGGGCCAGCAGATGATGGTGAACATCGGCTCATTCTTGCGCGATCGCTACACGACGGACGTCACTGTCGTTGACCCTGCGACCCCGTTTCTTCCCTACGACGGGTACAACCTAACGGTCTCGTACACACGCTCCACCGACGTGTTGCGCACCCTGCAGAGCGCGGATGCTTTCCTGCGTGGCCTCTTCCCCAACATGAGCGCGTACTACCCGGCTGTGCACACCGTCTACGGCAAGTCAGACGCGCTTCTGAACAGCGGCGTGATTCCCGTTATCCGTGCCCGCTATGACTACGGCGATGCGCCAGAGAGTGCGATCTGCGACCCTGTCGTCGATGCCTACTTCACACAGGCCGACCTCATCGCCATTGGTACGGAAGTGCACCTCGGTGAGTTCTGCCAGTACAGCCACAACCGCACCAAGTGCGCCAAGGAGCTGTGCGATGTCGCGCTCGCGTACCAGACGACGGGCGTGCTGCCGCTGTACCCCAAGCTGTCTGCCCACATTGACCGCCTCTGCGCCGTGACAGCCGTGAGCTCGGGCTACTACTTTGAGTACAACGCGAGCAACCCCGTCCATCAGAAGCAGGGCAGCCTTGGTCAGGCACTGGCGCAGGAGATGCTGTCCAACTTTCGCCTCTACATCAACGGCACCGCGGAGCCTTTCCGACTGATCGAGTACAGCGCGCACGACACGACCATTTCGCCGTTTGCCTCCACTCTCGGCGACAACTCTCGCGAGGCCATGCTTCCTCCGTTTGCCTCGACATTTGTGCTGGAGCTGCTGACGCCGAAGGCGTCGTCCGCCACCGCAGCGCCGTCGAGCACGGAGTGGTACGTGCGAGTGCTGCGCGGTCACCCGGGCGTCACCCCTGCCACGAACTACACGTTCCACTTTTCGTACTTCCCGCTGCGGTGCATGGACGCCAACAATGCGACATACATCTCAGAGGACAACGTGTGCCCGCTGGCTGACTTCACCCGCTTTGTGGACTCGTCGAAGCCAACGGATCCCGCTGGGCTGTGCTACTTGGACCCTGACCTGGCGGTGCAGATGAACTGCAGCACAGATGCGCTCGAGGACCCACGCAGCCTCAGCAGTCGGTGCGTGTACTACCGCACTCTCTGCCCGGCGGTGGCCTGCGGTGACGGTTACCACCTCGACGCCAACGACCTTGGCTGCTACCGGCTCAGCGATGGGATCACGACCGGTGGCCTCAGCGGAGGCGCGATTGCCGCACTGGTTGTGGGCTGCCTTGCTGGTGGTGCGCTGCTGGCCGTCGGTGGCCTCTACATCAAGAAGCACTATCTTGATAAGAAGTCCAACACCCACCCGACCGTCACCAATCTTGTCTAGTTGACTTTCTCCCCTTCAAGTGTTTATTTTTGTTTATCTTCGGCCCTTTTTTTTTCTTGTTAAAAGGGGTGCGTTCTTTCTCCTCCTCCAATTTTTCCCCGCTCGCTCTCCCTCTTGAAACAACAACAAAAAAGAAGCAAACATCCACATGCTTGCGAAGGGATTGCGAGGAGATTGAGAGAGATGGACGGACAGAGAGTCTTTTTGTTTTTTTCCCCTGCAGCGTCTTCCCCCCTCCTTCTTCCAGAAAAACAATATATCGGCAAACTACCGCACGAACAACAACAACAACAACCACCCCACATGTGGGAACGCGAAGAACAGAATCAGGGAATCGATAGAACATATTCACCAACAAGAAATGCGCACACACAGAATCCATAATGACGTTAAAAAAGAGCTAAGTGGAACGCCCCTCTCGTTTTTCCAATCTCTCCTATCTTTTTTTTTTCTTTCCTGTGCCTGCGCGTGTTTTCACTGCCCTGGCAGTGAGGGATTCTTTAATCATTCTCGCTCCCTTCGAGCAGCGCACACGTTGCTGTCCCACTGCAGAGATCAGTAGCCCAACAACAACAACCAAAAAAAAAAATCAAGGTCGTTTTTTACTGCAGCCACGCATCACGGGCCTGCTTTTTTCTCCCTCCCCACTGCTGTTTTTTTTCTCTTCTCGCATCAACACTGTCCTCTCTCTCTCTCTCCCGCCACCCTGCGTTGTCCACCACACTTTCTCCAATAGAAAGCAACTCGCTCGACAGAGACGACGAATACACACATCCACAGACAAACACCCACACTCACAAGCACACACACACACACACACACACACACACACTTACGAGCATACGATGCGATTCCTTTACATTTTTGCGTTGTTGACGCTCGTTGCCACGTGTGTGGTGACATCTGCCTTGGCCGCGACCCGTGACTACGACCTTCGCCTCGTGCAGGTGGTGCACCGTCATGGCGCACGCTCTCCTTTAGTCGGGTACAACACATCCTTGATTTGCCCCCCTGACTACGCATGCGGCAATCTAAATGCCGAAGGCCAGCAGATGATGGTGAACGTCGGCTCATTCTTGCGCGATCGCTACACGACAGACGCCACCGTCGTTGACCCTGCGAGCCCGTTTATTGCCCACAGCGGGTACAACCTGGCGGTCTCGTACACGCGTTCCACCGATATTCTGCGCACCCTGCAGAGCGCGGACGGCTTTCTGCGTGGCCTCTTCCCCGATATGAGCGCGTACTACCCCGTGGTTCACACCGTCGACACGGCGACCGACTTGCTCCTGCTGCCAGATTCGGTCCCGGCCCTCAACTCGGTCTCCGCGTACGGCCGCCCTGGGGAGCTTGCCGTCTGCGACCCTGTCGTCGATGCCTTCTTCACGCAGGACGACCTCGTCGCTATCGGCAACGAGGTGTACGCCGGCGGTCGGTGCCTGCAACCGAGTGGCCGCACAAGCTGCGCCAAGGATCTCTGTGACATTGGACTTGCCTACGGCGCGACGGGCGTGCTGCCGAACTATCCACTGCTTTCGGCGAACCTGGACAACTTGTGCAGCGTCACCGCCGCGAGCACGGGGTACTTCTACGAGTACAACGCGAGCGACCCCGTCAAAAAGAAGCAAGGCAGCCTCGGGCAAGCGCTCGCCCAGGAGGTGCTCTCCAACATGAAGAGAACGGCCAGCGGCTCTGGCAGCTCGTACCGGGTGAGGGAGTACAGTGCCCATGACACCACGTTGGCGGGGTTTGCCTCCACCCTCGGCGACAACTCCAGGGTGGCGATGCTTCCTCCGTTTTCCTCGACGTACGTGCTCGAGCTCCTCACATCGACGTCGTCGAGCTCGGACTGGTACGTGCGGGTGCTGCGCGGCTACCCGGGCCAAACCCCCGACACTAACTTTGTGTTTCAATTCAACACGTTCCCGATGCAGTGCATGGACGCGAACAATGCTGCGTACACGGCGCAGGACAACGTGTGCCCGCTGGCTGACTTCACCCGCTTTGTGGACTCGTCGAAGCCAACGGATCCCGCTGGGCTGTGCTACCTCGATCCGGCCTTTGCCGCGCAGATGGGCTGCAGCACCGATGCCGAGAAGGACACCACAGCTCTCAGCGGCCGATGCCGCAGCTACCGCACCACGTGCCCCGCATTTGCGTGCGCTGACGGGTACTCGCTCGATGCCAACAATCTCGGTTGCTACAACCGCAGCAGCTCGGAAACTACTGACACCGCCGGCAACAGCACTGTTACCACGTGCGGCAGCAAAGGCCTTCATGGTGGCCAGATTGCCGGTGTGGTGATCGGTTGCTTCTTTGGCGGTGCTCTTGTGGCACTCGCCGCGGTTGCTATCAAATTGTTTTGCTTTCCCTCGAAGACCGTGTGAACATTTGTAGAAGCACACACCTTTCGAAAATGAATAAATAAAGCACAAAAACGGATCATCCACACACGGTCACCCCTCATCACCCTTTCTTCTTTTTTTATTGCTTTTCTCATATTGCGGACTTGGGCCCCCGAAAAGCACAGTGTGCAGAGCATTTCTTTCCCGCGTTCTCGGTCCACGTGGAGACCATGAACACGACAGTCACCTTCACGCGTCTAGGCGTTAAAATCTTTTTTTCGATTGCTTTTTCTTTTCCCCCTTTCTTTTTTTTCCTGGTCGTGCGTAACCAGTGTATCCGAGCCACCACTTACCTATTTTTCGTTTCCCCTTTCTTTCCGTTCGCGATTTCATCCTAGTACGGAGACAGTCCCATGAAACAAGGTCTTTGCGACCCTCTTTTGCCGTTTCGTCCGTGACACCCTTTTGTTGCGCCTTTCCGTCCAGAGCGTATGGCTCTCCCACAAAATCTTTTTTCTTTTTTTTTTGGCATTCAACTTCCTATTTCCTGCTTTCTCCCCCCCCTCTCTGCCCATGACTTTGCACCCCATGCGACGCAGAAGAAGGACAGGCAGATAACGTGTCCATCATACTTTCCCCCTTTTTTTTGTGTGTTCGTTCACGGCCGCGCCATATGACTTTTCGTCGTGGGCTTCATTGTGTTCCTTTCCCCGAGCCGATCAACAACAAACAAACCCCCTCAGTTATGCGATAACTTTTTCCCCCTAAATTTTCCCTCTTTGTGCTTTTCTCACCACGCATGTGCAGTTAATGAGCGTACTTTTTTTTTTGACAGGGAATCATCAACAACCCACCACACCGCTTGCGTCGCGAGCCAGGCAGACAAATGGCGAAGGCGTGACGCACAGTGAAGAGACACCGCTGTTGTGACCTTTGGGCAACACTTGCTTTTCCCCTCCCGTGCTCTTCGTTTCTGTTTACTCCCCTCCCACTCCTCTCACTCATCCAACTCTTCCTCCCCTGCTTTCCGATTTCACGTCTCTGTGGTCAAGAACCTTCCCAGTCAAGCGCACCATTTGCATATACTCTCTGATCCTTTTTTTTGTTGTTGCTCCTCTTTTTTTTTTTTCAAGTTACTCTCTGTGTTCACACTGTTCCGTCTCTCTTTCCCCGTGCATCAAAGTCAAGTCATGTACCCCGCGCTGTTCATCTGCCACGGCGGCGGTCCGATGCCGCTGCTCGACGACCCTTCCCACCGCCCGATGATGGCCAAGTGGAAGGAGCACGCCAAGGCACTCGTCGCGAAACACGGCAAGCCCACTGCGATCGCGGTGGTGTCGGCCCACTACCAGACCCGCGAGCCCGAGGTGGGCGGCTCGGCCAAGGGGACGATGCTGTACGACTACTACGGGTTCCCGGCCGTCAGTTACACATTCCAGTACCCCGCGCCGGGTGCCCCGGACGTGGCGCAGCGCATGGTCCGCGCACTTCAGTCGGCGGGCATGCCGTCGGCGTCGCTCAACAGCAAGCGCGCCTACGATCACGGCGTGTTTGTGCCGCTGATGGCGATGTTCCCTGACGCGGACATCCCTGTGATCCCTGTGTCGGTGCTGGCCTCGGACGATCCGGCGGCGCACATGGCGATGGGCCAGGCGCTGCGTCCTTTCCGCCAAGAGGGTGTCCTCTTCATCGGCAGTGGCGCCAACTTCCACAACTTTGCCAACTTTAATAAGCGCGGTGCGGGGACGCCATTCGGCGACGCGCTGACCGAGGCGCTGCGCGAGAAGCCCGGCTACAGCCCTGCGCAGCGTCTGGAGGCGCTGAAGAAGGTGGAGACGCTGCCCGGCTTCGACGAGGCCCAGCCGCATGGCGCGCACGAGCATCTGATGCCGCTGCTCACGCTGCTCGGCACCGCGGACGGTCACGCCGCGACGGAGGTCGCCTCGGTGCCCTTCATGGCAGCGAATGCGCGTCACTACCTGTTCGAAAACTAATCCCTATTTCCCTCTTGTTTTTCCCTTGATTATTATCTCTTTTTCCCTGCCTGCACAAAACAACAAGAACAACAACAAAAGAAAAAAATGACGTGAACTTGGTTTCCCCCCGCTTGCCACCTGTCACCTGTCCCCCATCCCGCTCCACGCCTTCATTCACCTTGCTCGCGTTCCCTCTTCCTCTTCCTCTTCCTCTTCCCACGCCGAAAAAAAAAAAGTTTGTGGCTCCACCCTTGGTGGATTCAAATATTCCCGTATAGGAGTACTGGAGTTTTTAGTATAGCACTAAATGAACAATCACCGAGGTTCTTGCGTTCACATCTCCCTGCGCAAGGCTTATCAAGAGGCGCACAAAACCGTCCACACGAGCGCGAAAACGGCGAATCAGTGGCCCCGTCAAAGACAGCATGCCCCACCTGAAAAACGAGGCGCGACCCGTTTTTCGTGCCTCAGTGGGCAAGACGCTGTCCCGCACGGGTTCTGCGCGTCCGGTTCGATGCCTTCTGGGTGGCTTCTTTTTCCCTTACCAGGTCGCGAAAAAGGGTCCAGCCGGGAATTGAACCCGGGACCTCTCCCACCCTAAGGGAGAATCATGCCACTAGACTACTGGACCTTCGGAGGCTGAATCTCACGTTGCCTGGATGCATGATAGTGGCGGGTCAGCCCTGCGTTGTCGACTCGTGAACAAGCGCAGTTGGTCTAGTGGTAGAATTCTCGCCTGCCACGCGGGAGGCCCGGGTTCGATTCCCGGACTGCGCATCCTTTTTGCGTGCCGCCACGTCTCACGGTCTTGTCTGCGGCCATTGGAGTGGCTCACAACGTGGCCGCTTAGCTCAATGGCAGAGCGCCGTCCTAGTAAGACGGAGGTCGGGGGTTCGATCCCCCCAGTGGCCTTAGTTTTTTCGACCCACATTTTTGTTTTTGAGCGCGCGAGAACAAGAAGGCAAAGGTGGGAAAAAGGTGGTGAATGTGGTTGTGTGATTGAGAGGTGTGTGCTTTGGCAGTCGTTTTTCCTTGTGCGCGGGCTTGCATGTGTCTGTGCGTCGCTTTTCTAGATCGATCCCCTCTCTCGGCTGCGACGCAGCAGGCAATATATATATATATATAAATAAATCTATTGCCAGCCGGACTGTCCGCATTGTGCGTGTGTGCTCACACTTTTCGTGCGTCTCGGCCCCCGTTGTTCTTTTTTGTTCTCTTTTCTTTTTGTTGTGGTTGTGGTGGGATAGTGTCGATTACAGTGTCTCTGGCTTGTCAAGCAAGGCGTGCAACGCGTCGTGGTACCCGCCCTGGTCGCCGCTGCTCGCCATAGTGGTCGTCGTGCAGAGCTGCGAGAGCAGCGACCGGGCCTCGCGCACCTCCTGCGGCACGGAGATGCCCTGCACGGCGTCGTCCTCCTCCGAGTCGTTGTCCCAGTCGTCCCAGTCGTCGCCCTCCTCGCCCTCCCCGTCACTCGGTGCGTCCGCGCCGCCAGCGGTGGTGCGCCAGTTGGGGCCGATGCGATCCAGACGCGCAAACACGGCCGCCACCGTCTCGCGCCACCAGTCAATGTGCGTCGTCGTCGTCGTCGTCGTCGTCGTCGTCGTGCCGTTGCTGTCGTCCTCGCGCGCGAGCAGGCACAGGCCCGCCATGAGCAGGCGCACCTCCCGCAGCACCGCCGGCTCCACGCCGGGGTCCACGTAGAGGGTCGCGAGCACGTCCGTCGACACGGCGCTCTCCACGCGCGGGTCCAGCGGCAGCGGCGGCACAGGCCCCGTGCTCGTCGTCGCCGTCATCATCGTGGCCGCGTCGTCCCTGTCGGCCTCGTCCTCGCGCACACGCAGGCCGTTCGTGTAGAGCTGCGTGACCGGCGGCGCGTCCATCTCAGTCGGGAAACGGTCGCGCAGCCACGTGTAGCCACGGGGCACGTCCTCGCCGCCATCGAGCATTGCCGGCGCGCGGAACGTGCTGCGGTAGACAAAGCGGAACAAATGCGGGGCCCCGCTGCTCGCCCCGCTGGCCTCGGTGGTGCTCAGCAGCAGCAGCGATGCCCCCATACCGACCGGCACCGTCGCGCTCGGACTGTTGCTGCTGCTGCTGTAGCGACGCCCAGCGAGCGGCATCAGCGACGAGGACGCACCAATCAGGCTCGGCAACAAGCGCTCCGGCAGCGCATCCACCCCGAGCGCCGTCCGCGTCATGGACAGCAGCACGCACTGCTGGTGCGTCTGCAGCGAAGGCAGTGCGCGGACCCACACCGGCACGAGCCGCTGCACGCGCTGCAGCACAGACGACAGCGGCGACGCCGAGGTCGGAGAGGTCGGAGAGGCCGGCGAGGCACCGAGTCGGCGGCGCCACGACAGACCACCGACAAAGTCGAGGCCCACGTGCAGGTACTCGCGCGTGGGC
The DNA here is from genome assembly GCA_030849645.1 of Wallacemonas sp. Wsd. Classification (NCBI taxonomy): domain Eukaryota; phylum Euglenozoa; class Kinetoplastea; order Trypanosomatida; family Trypanosomatidae; genus Wallacemonas; species Wallacemonas sp. Wsd. Next base: position 33,293 of record JASANQ010001162.1, on the reverse strand, counting down.
ACCGCCGTGCGGAGCGAGGCCGCCGCGCTCGGTGGACCCGCCGCCAGCATCGCCGCCCACAGCTCCGGCTCCAGCACGAGGAGATGGGGGTTCACGCGGTTCTCCAGCGTCGTCGCCTCGTCGTCGTCGTCCTCGTCGTCGTACTCGCTCTCCTCGGTCGCCATGCCGCGGGCACCGCGAAAAAAGCCACCAAAGTACGTCGCCACGAGGAGGTTCACGCTGCACAGGTGCGGCAGGAGCGGCGTAAGCAGGCGCAGTGCCTCGGCCGTGCTGGACGGCGTGCGCACCCGTTCCTCCTCCTCTTCTCCATTCCCACCGCCATCGCCGCCGGCCGCCTCGGAAATGTACCGCAGCCAGTACAGCGGCGTGCCGTACAGGCGCACCAGGTCGCCCAGGGATGCCGCGTTCTCACCGTCCTTTTCGTCGTCGTCGTCGACGTGCGCGTAGAAGCGCACCGTCAGAAACCACCACAGCGGCGCCAGCACGGCCTTGGCGTAGAAGTAAAACGAGGGCTGCGCGGCAAGGGCGGCCACAATCGCGTCCGCACTCGCCGCGACCTCCCCGTGCAGCGCGTCCACCACGGCCTTGCCAAAGACACTCGCAGGGACGGCGCGGTGCAGAATGTGCAGCAGGTCCGCCACGTGCGTGGAGAAGCGCACCCAGAGCTGCAGAAACAACGGCACCACCTGCAGGCTCATGCGCGAAATCTCGAACCGTGGTGACTGCGCGGCGTCGCACAGGACGCAGAGACACTGCTGCATCAGGACAAACTTGCGTGCCCGCGCGACCGCCGCCGCGAGCGCATCGGGGCCGAGGCGACGCGCGGACTCCAGGTCCGGCACGAGATGCGTGAGTGTCGCCAACATCGCCGGGGGCACGGGGCCGCCCGCGCAGAACGCGACCACCGACGCGCGGTCCTCGGGCATCGCGAAGAGCTCCAGCAAGTCCAGCTGGTACTGCCCGTCCTGCGCGAGGTAAAAGTGCAGGTGCTCGGACAGCGCCATCAGCACCGTCTCCTGCAGCTGCCACGTCGGACAGTGCAGGGCCGTCGACAGGCCAGCGGTGGCGGCCGCAGATGAGGACAGCACCGGCGGCTCGGACGAGGTGACCGTGCTCGCCAGGCTGCGAATCAGAAGCGCAAAGAGGGCTTCCGAGTGCGTGCCGAGAGCCGCCGCCACGCACTGCCGCACGCTCGAGGCGGGGTGCGAGGCGAACTGCATCAGCAGCGGTGCAAAGGCCTCCAGCGCGGGCGGCGCCGGCAGAGGCGGCGTCGATGACCGCCCCCCCGCCTCGGCGCCGGTGCTGTCGGCCGCCTGCTGACGGACATGCGCCAGCTCATTCTCGGCGTCCTGCTGCGCGCAGAGCTTCACGAGGCCCTTGAGGTAGCCTTCGGCCGCGTACGCCGCTGCCTCCCCCGCCTGGCTCACACTGGCGCCGTCGTCGACGCCGCTGTCTCCCTCTGCCGCTGTCATCGTGGCGGCGGTGGCGGCGAGCGCCTCGAGCGACTGCCGCACGCGATCCATCGCAATGGTGGCCAGCAGTGGGCTCGCGCCGGCGAGCGTGGCGAGCAGCGTCGACGCCGCATCGCGCACGGGCACTTGCGGATCGGTCAGCGCCGGCAAGCACACCTTCTGCACCACCATCCGGGTGACGTTGTCCTCGGCGGTGGCGATCATCACCGGCAGCAGCTGCTGCCACACACGCAGCATCCCCTCGCGCGCGTACCAGTGCTGTGTCCGCGCCCACTTGACGAAAAGCTTGCTGAAAATGTCCATCAGAAACCGCCGCTGCGACTTCTGCGCCTCCAGCTGCTGCCGCGTCGGCGTCACTGCGGCCATGTGGGATGGCGCCGGTCCCGTCAAGGCCTCCATCCCCGTCACAGGCGTGCGAAAGCCGCTGTGGGTGGCGCGGAAGGACAGGCGCTTGGCGGGGTGGGGGCTGTGCCCGCCCACGGAGGAAACACCGCTCAGTGACGTCATGTTCACCGAGGCCGCGGTGCGCACACTGCTGGCGCGTCGACGCGGGCCACCACCACCAGCCCCGCTGTGCATGGCGGAGGCCGCGGAGCTGCGACGACGCGGCGTGCTGGAGGCCGACACAATGACGAAGCTGTCCTCCTCTCGCGCCTGCCCATCCTCGTCCTCACCGGCGGTGGCGTGACTCGGCTCGGCCACCACGGCGAGCACGGTGGCACAGAGCCCGTCTGCGGCGACGCTGCGCACGCGTGACCACGGATCCTGCACGCCTGTGAGCAGCACATCCACCCACGTCGACACGCTGCTCGCAGACGAGGACGATGAGGACGTTGACAGGGGTGGTGCGAGGACGGCGCAGGGATCAGCGTGGCCCGTCTCGTCGGCTTCGAGCGTGTGACGACGGAGAGTGCGCGCGTCTTGCTGCGCGCAGAGGACCGCGTTCGTGTAGAGGCGCAGACGCTGGTCAGGATCGTCGTCGAGGTCAGACCCGCACAGGACAAGGAAGCACGAGCAGCTGTCGCTCCACTCCTCGGGAATCGGCGCCAGGGTCGCGGCTTTCGAGGGTGATGTCATGGAGACAATGTAGGTGTGTCGAGCTTAAAACAACAACAACAAAAAAGAAGGTGTGTCGGCAAATAACTGTGGGGCCTCTGGGTATGGATATTTTTCTTTACAACTTGTATGTACACAATGTCAGCTGCGAATCGAGCTGATCACACGATAAGTCGCGCGTGCCTCTCTTTCTCTCTCTCTATATCAGAACTTTCACGGACATGCGAATGAAAGACGGAATATGGAAAGGGGATATATATATATGAGTAGGATATTGGGTGTTGCTTGCTCTCACTCTTCGCACCACACTCGTCACTCTCTCTCTCTCAATGTGGTTTGTTTTTGCTTCGCGATTTAGAGCGCGTTAGTGTTCGAGATGATGAGCAGCGATCATGCCGGAGGATGAGGCACCGGAAAACCAAAAATAAAAAATAAAAATGCGCTAGTGGCAGAGATGGACATGCTGCTGCGAAGTCAATCGTTTTTTCCATTTGATCTCTCTTTTCTTTTTGGTCATTTTCAATCATCAAATACAATTGAACATGGAAATTTGTGAAAGAAGAAGAAAGCATAATGAAGTACAAGTTCTACCAAAACACTCACAGATACCACGGCGCAAGGAGCGCCGAAATAGAAAGAGGATTGAATACATGACTCCNATATTTACATCACTTCCAAAAAGAAAAAAAGAAAGCACGCGCACACCCATCACTACTTGACCCCGTTTTCTATTATTCACAAAACGACACGTCAACCGTCAGCGGAAACGGGAACAAGGCTCAGAGAAAGAGAAACAAACAAACAAACAAACAAAAAAAACCACTCCTATCCAACGACTTACGCTTCTTTCGGACTCATTGTTGCTTCTCCTCTTCTTGTTTCCGCTCGCCTTCTCGGAGGGGTATTCCTCACCATGCGTGCGAGTCCCACTACTTCGGCGGGCAATCCTCAAATGTCATCGACTGGACGCTGTGAAAAGGTATCGCGAGGCAGATAAATGTAGTCCACATTTCCACCCGGGGCACGCCGGTAGCCGCTGCCGCGCGTGCCAGGAAGCACCACACCGCCATTCGCGCTCGCGGCGACGAGATCCTCGACCGTCTCTGGCTTCTGCCGACGCGCGTCGCTGGAGCGCTGCAGTGTCTGGCGGCGCATCTCCCGCATCCGGTCGAGCTCCTCACGAACTTGACTGCCACCGCGCACGCTGCTGCTCGCGAGGCCCCGCCCCTTCACCGACCCGTTGCCGTCCACCGCGTAGGTCTCCTCCAGCACACTGTGCGGATCCTTGAGCGAGGCAATCGCAGGGTTGTACACGACCTCGCGACGCACATCATCCTCCGTGTAGGCCGTGTACGCAAAGGTGGTGCCACGGTCTGCCAGATTCGTCTGCCACGACAGTGTGCGGAAGTCCTGCGTACCGGCCTCGGGAATCAGACACGCGCGGTACACCGTCCGGAAGCGATCGTCGCGCAGGGCGGAGACAGGTTGCGTGAGGTAGGGCTGGCGCATCGACGCGTCCACGTCAGCCTTCTCCGCGTCGGTCCAGTCATCGCGGTAGCGAGTGAGGTGGCTGCGACGGGCGCCGTCCTGGCTGCTGTAGTTCTCGTCCCGGTCGTAGGCCTGGCGATAGGTGCTGCGTTCATCGTAGCCCGGCTGATAGTTCTTGGACTGGAACCCGCGCGGCACCGTCGAGGCGCGCAGGGCGGCCGCGCTCTGTGCCGAGTGCTTCTCGCGCTCGCGCGCATGCGCCTGGCGAATCTGCACACCCATCGCGGAGAGCCTCGCCGCGACCTGCGTCGTCGACAGCATCGACTCCTGGCGGCCATTCGAGGCACTCGCCTGCTTCTGCTCCGCCAGCGAGACGGCGTCCATCCCGCTCGCATTCTCGTTCTTGACGACGTGGTTCTGTCGGTAGCGCGTGGGGTCAATCTCAGTGAAATCCGTTGCCGTCTTGGCGTGCGCGGGCAGGAGGTCGCGGTTGATGTTGCTCGGGAAGCCCGTCACGTGGAGGTCCATGAGACGCTTGTGGGCGGCGGTCGGCTCGGCGGGGATGCCGGGCTCCTGCATCACACGCTGCTTCAGTGTCACACGACCGAGGCGTCCGTCGGCGATCGGTTCCTCGGCCGCGCCTGCGGTTGACGAGGGCGTCATGACGCGTGCATTCCTCTGAGAGAGCGTGAACTGCTCTGTGGACGCGGCGGCACTACCGTACATCCTGGACACTGAACTGATCGCGGGCACAGAACAAAGAGAGGTAGTTGTGTGAGGACCGGTTGCTTGAAACAAACAGAAAAAAAACAACAATATATCCTTCACTAGCGATCTTCACCGAGTACAACAATGACACTATTACACAAGGAGCACGAATATGTGACCGAGTGTGTGAGGAGGATAGAGAGCGAGAGGGAGGGAGAGGGAATAATGGGCGTGATGAGCGCGTGAGGTTTGAACGTGGCGCGACGGCGGTGGTGGTGGTGGAAACACATACTACGCGCATGCATGGTAGTGACTTGCCCCGACACACACCTTGATGAGCCAAGGAGAAAGCTGGGCACGCGTAGGGTTGAAAAATCAACAACCCGGAGACACGTCAATAGACGCTTGATCAGTAACTTAAATGCGAGAGGAGGGAAGCGAAATAAAAGCCTTGGCGGATAAAACATACAGCCTGTCTCACGCACGCTTTCATGCGAACACACACACAAAAAAACAAACAAGAACGGAGCGTAAGTGACAAAAACAAGAAAGAAAAGAAAAGAAAAGAGAAGAAAGCGAGCGAGTGCGAGACGAACAGCAACCAATGTGTCACATCCACCCAAGAGCCTCAGCCACTTTCAAAAGTGACTCTAGAGCGAGGAAAACACACACACATACCGAGGAAAGTCGAAGTGCAACACGACGAATAAACAGTGCATGCCAAGAGGAACAAAGCGAACACAAACAAACAAACAAAAAGAAAGAAATGAGCGGCCGCAGAAAACGTGCAACTGCAGAACCGTCGTCGACGAATCGTGGAGATCAACTGCTTTCTTTCTTTTTCGTCTTCGTTTTTTTAGTGGAAAATGAATTATTAGAATCGCTATCATATAAGAGAGAAAACAAAGAAAGAAAGAGGAAAAGATAATGGGGAGGAGTGAATCACACACGTACCAAGTGATCGCTAGTCCACCTTTTTTGGGCTCGCCGCCTTGTTGGCGTTCGAGCTCTCCGTCAACTGGCGATTGTACTCGAACACATTGTAAGAGTCCATGGTGTTGAGAATCATGTCCATGCCGATGCCCGCACCGTAGTTACCAACATTGTGTGTGTGGTGGTAGTCGTGGAAGCGCGCGCGGTAGCCGTGCAGAAAGCCGAGACGCCCGAGTGTTGTGTCGGAGAAGCAGTAGCCGGAGTGGGTCTCGTAGGTCTCCCACAACCTCGCCCACATCCAGGTAATGAACATGGGCCACACACGCGCGGCCTGCGCGTACGGACCGGCCTCCTTAGCCGTCTGCTCCGAGTAGTGGAAGAAGGCGTAGGCAAAGTACAGAACGGTCGGCATCGTGTTGGCGCAGATCTCCTCCAGCGGGGTGGCATACTCGGCGGCCACACCGACCGTGCCGGTGTACTCGTGGTGCTTCTTGTGGAAAACGCGGTAGAGCGTGGCGTTGGAGTGCAGGATGCCGTGGGCGGTGTAGAAGAGAACCTCGTTGATGAGGTCCGCGATCATAAAGTGCGGCACGAGCTTCGCAAAGGCCAGCAGACACGCCTGAAGACCATTCGGCGAGGTCATGTAGCGCGCCTGATCCGCCGGGGAGAAGCCGGCCACGTGGCGCGTGTGCGGTGGCAGGTCCTCGGCGTGGCCGAGCGTGTACAGAAACACGTACAGAGCTGTCGGAACAACAAGGTGCTGCTCGACAAGGGCCTTGATCACCGTCTGGCGCTCGAGCTTGGTGGACGGCCACTGAGAGGCGCGGCGAGGCAGCTTGAACTGGGAAAAGTAACGTCCCAGAGCGGCGAACGGCGCGACCTTCTTGAGCGGGCTCTCGCCCACCTCCGGATGCAGGCTGTCCATGAAGAGGTAGAACCCGTTAAAGAGCATGTAGGGCAGCGCGTGGCAGAAGACACCGAACGTCACAATGAACAGGGCCGGCTCGCTCAGCGTGCGAATGACGGGCAGGTTCAAGTAGACGTGGAAGAAGAGGGGCTGCACGATCAAAATGGCCGCCAGAGCCGCGAGCACACCGCAGCGGGTGAGGTAGACGACCATGTGCACCAGCACATGACCCCAGCTGACGCGAATGGATTTGGCATCGGCCAGCACCTTGGGCTTCGGAGAGGCGGCGCTCATGGCGTAAGAAAAGAAATGAGTTTTGTGTTGGCTTTGCGGCTCCCTACCTACTGTTTTGTGTTGTTGAGTATTTTGTTGTTGTACGAGTCAGTCGAGGCGCTGTGTATATATATAACCTTGGTGCTGATGCGAAGAAAAGAATAAGGGAATGGGAGAGTTGGTGTGAATGGCAAGTGGGAAGGTACAGATGAAGTAGAACGTTTTCATTCTCTAGCACTGTCTTGGCCGGTGCTGTGAGTGTGCTTCCCACAACAACAAACCCAAATGCGTATGTCTGTGATGTTGTGGTGTGTGTGTGTGTGTGTGTGTGTGTGTGTGTGTGTGTTGGTGTGTGTGTGTGTGTGTGTGTGTGTGAAAAGAACGGAGACACTAGCGAAGAGGCAGCTAGCGATCTCATTTCCTTCTTGCTTCTCTGTTCATTTGCTTGAATAGGCACTGTTCATTAGTCAGAGAGAGAGAGAGAAAAAAAAAAGACTGTGAATAATACAAACTATCATTGTTTATCAAGCCGGCAGCTTACGCATGGAGCAACCCTTCTTCTTCGTCTTCTTTCACTTCCACCGGCAACCACCTGCTCTCTCTCCCTTTTTCGAAGAGCGTGCTACAAGGGCCGAAAATGACGATTGATCTTCTCTTGCTTGTAATCTGGGTAGCGCGGCGCACTACGGCCATTGACCGGTGTGCTGTTCTGAGGGTCGCTCTTCCGATACGGCCGCGTCGGGTGGTGGAAAAGAGAGTTGCGAAACACATCGACAAACGACTGGCGCGCGTACTCGCCCAGCATGGGCGGCACAAGCTGGCCATTCTGACGAAGGTAGGCCACAAAGGGCTTCGCGAGCTTCACATTCTCGGGTTGGAAGAAGGTGTACACGTAGCCGCTGGTGCCACGTGGCAGGACCTGCTGAACAGCCGTGTCGGTTGAGCCGATGTCGTTGTCGTTGTCGTTGTCGTTGTCGTCGTCGTCGTTACCGTCATGGCTGCCAGCTTTGTCGCCCTTTTCTTCCTCGCCGCCCGCTACTCGCGCATCTTCTTGTTCCTCTCCATCGCGAGCCGGGCGGCGCCGTGCGGCGGCGGGTCGGCGGGTGCGCGGCATCCACTGCGAGGGCTGCCGGCGCCCACAGCGGCCACACCGATGCACAAACGTTTCCATGTCAAGCGGCATATCGTAGTTCACCACGTAGACAACGTCCCGAAAGTCAATGCCGCGGCTCACAATGTCAGTCGCCACGAGACACGTCGAGAGCCCGCCAGCGAACTGCTTCATGACACCCGCCCGCGCCGAGGCCGAGGCGTGTGACGTGATGGTCGTGACGTGCGCGAGGCCCGGCACCAACTTGGGGAGCTGATCGGCCACGTACGCCACGTTGTGCCGCGAGTTGCAGAAAATCAGTACGCGCTGGTCCAGCGTCAGTTTGCCTGTTTGGTAGAGCCACGCGAGCTTGTGAAGCTTCTCGACGCGACCGAGCATCAGAACAAAGTGCTGAATTGACGCGTTCACGGTGAGCAGGGCCGGCTGCCCAGGAGCCAGCGCGGAGGCGGGGACCGCGCCAGACACAAGACTACCACTACGACCTGTCCCTGCACGGTGAGGCTCAGAGGCGGCGAGCGTGCGTGTGGCGGTGACCGGATGGCCGAGGCTGTCACGACGCACATCGGCGAGAATGAAGCGGTGCGAGGGCTGCAGCGTGCGCTCCTTCAGCATGTTGTACGCGACGGGCGGGAGCGAGGCCCCAAAGAGCAGCCGCTGCGGTCGCTCCGCCGCCGAGGCACGGGGCAGCGCGCCGAGGATGATCTTGAGCTTGTCGTAGTGGTTGACGGACACGAGGTCGTCGACTTCATCGAGCACAAGCGTGCGCACCTGCTGCAAGGACAGCTTGCGCTTAAACAACGCTGGGAGAATGGTCTCCGGGGTCGTGATGAGCACATCCACACCGTCCTGCAAGGCGCGCAGGTGCTTCTGCTGTTCCTCGGCGGACGACGCCCGGACCATGTAGCGGATCGTCAAGTCACTGTTCAAGAGTTGAAACACGCCGTGGACCTGAAACGCAAGTTGCGAGGTCGGCACCAGGACGAGCGCCTTCGGTGCCGCCACAGAGGTCAGCTCCTGCAGCCGCTGCGCCCGTCGCTCGCTACCCATGTACATCTCGTCGGTGTCATCCTCGGGCGGCGGGGCGTGCGGGGAGCCGGTCATGGGACAAAGGCGCACCTCGCGGACGTCCAGCTCGCAGTAGCGACAGACCTCGCCCTTGTTGATCTTCTCCTGCAAGAGCCACTCCACATCGGGGCGTCGAATGCGCGGGTCCTCTTCGCCGTCCGCGCCGACGCGTGTGCGACCGCGCTGGGCCTGCTGCCCATCGAGCAGGAGACGCAGCATGGTCGGGTACACGTAGGCGAAGGTCTTGCCTGTTGCGGTCGGCGCCACGCACAGAACATCGCGGTACTCGAGAATGAACGGGATGACGTGCTTCTGCACGCTCGTCAGCGACGACCAGTGCTTCTTCTCGAGCATCTCTTGCAGTTGGTGGCGTAGCGGGTCAGGTGCCAGGCTTAGCAAGTCGTCGAAGGAGGCCGGCGCCTCAGCAGGCAAGTCCGCCGGCATGCCGTTGCGGTCGAACACCTGCACATCGTAGACACTCGAGTCATCGGCCGTGAGCGGAAACGATGCGGACGGACGCGACGCACGAGCAGTCGTGTCGCCGGCACTGGCCGCGGCCTGGTGTGGGTTGAGCACGGCATCACGGACAAGCTGGCGGATGGCGGCGGTGTCGACGTCCTCCCTGTCGTCCGCCGTGCCGTGCGACGTCGGTCCCGCCCTCTTCGCATGCGTGCCTTGTCCACCGCGTCGGCCTTCCCCACGCGACGCCGCACCGTGAGCACGAAACGATGGCGAGGGGGACGACGAGGAAGGGGAGGAGGACGATGAGGTGGGCGGAGGAGGAGGAGGCTGTGCGACCGTGGCATGCAAACGGCGCGCGAGCGCAACACAGGGCCGTGACGAAAGTGGGTGGCATGTCGTGAGCGTCAGGCGCCGCACACCCTTGCCGAGCAGTAGGCACTCCATAATGGGGGGAGGTACACGCTGGAAGGGGAATAAATGAAGGAGAAACACAAGAAAAACACAATGCAACAACAACAGGCAAACAAACTAACAAGTATGGAGAGAGGGAGAGAGAGAGAGTGTGTGTGTGTGAAAGAAAGGCAGAGAGTACATAAAGTGAAAAGGGATTCAGAATTTCACCTGCAGGGTACATCACTAGGAGGAGGGAGAGGAGGCACACAAACCAGACCTGACACGGGCATCCCTACGTTTTCACCATGACAAGCGCCGCTTGAGATTGAACGACTGTCCAGAGCAGCCAAGCTGCGGATGTGTAGGAGGAGGGCACTGCTCTTTTTAGCTTTTCGTCCTGTTTCCAGTGTATCGCAAGCAAAAACACAAACACGTACAGACAAACCAACAACCGCCACTCACAGCAATCACCAGCAGCGCCATCGCGCACGCCGGTTGGGACGGCGGTTTACTGGGGCTCTGAGCCGCTTACCTGCTCCTTGAGCGCGCGGTAGGCCGCCAACTGGGCCTGAAACGCAGGGCTGTGCATCAGGCTCTTGTCGGTGTCCGACGGCAGGCCCGTCCGCGGCGCCTCCATGGGCAGTGCCGACTGCGAGAGAGAAGTGGAGAGTCGTTGCGACGCGTGCGTGCGTGCACCAAAGAGCGCGTGCGTCGGTGCCGCGGCCCATCCTCGACCGCCTGCCGCGCCGAGCCCGCGCAGGTTCGTGCGACGCGTCATGGGCAGCGACATGAGCGGGACCTCCAAGTCAGCGTGCGCCTTTGTGATCGCCGCCAGCGGTGCCGCGAGGTCCACCACCGGGACAACGTTCCAGGCCTTGTGATGGTGCAAGGCGGCGAGCACGTAGCGCTCCACCGGCAGCAGCTGCACCGGCGCGGCGGCAGACTCCAATGACAACGCCGCCGAGGCGGAGGGCCCTCGCACACCTGAGAGATAGAAATCCATCACAGGACGGGCAAGTGTGAGCGGCAGCGGGTACAGGTGGGGGAACAGATCGGCATCATCGAGGGCCTGTGCTTCCCACGTCTCAGTCTCGCTTGCCTTCTCCTCCACCGACGCCGCCGACGCCGCGCTCGCCTGCTCCTCCTGCTCTTCGCATCGCAGAGCGAACTCAAGCACGGTCAGATCGGCCACGCCGGTTTCTTCTCGCCGACGCCGGGCGGCACGCGTAGCGGGGCCGTCAGGGAGAGGTGCGACCGGCGAGGACGTCGACGCGGCCACGCTGAGCGCTTGTGGAGGCGCGTGCAGCGGCTGCGTGGCGTACAGCATGTACACGAGGAGAAAGCCGAACGGCTGCACGTGCGCCTTCAGCGTCGCACCAGCCGCTTGCGTGGTACCGGCTGACCTTGTCGTGGGCAGCAGAGTGGGCAGCGTCAGGTAGATACAGGCCAGCGAGAGCACCTCCTCCACCAGAAAGCGCACGTAGGGCTGTGTCGCAGACGTGCGACCAATGAAGTGCAGGTACTCTGTCTGACAGTCATCAAAGAGAGCGTGGAAGGCCTCGACGGTCAACGCGTCGGCGCGTGCATGCGGGTTGGGAAAGCGCTCTGTGAACGCCTTGTACAACTTGACCAAGTCACGCGCGATGAGTGGGCGAAAATGCGGGATGTCCGTCACCGCCACAACCCGTGCTGTCTTAGTCATGGCAGCTCACAGTGGAAAAGAACAGAACAGAAGTGACACACGAAAAAAAAAAAGAAGAAGAGAGAGAGAGAGGGAGAGAGATCAAGTAGGGGAAGTGAAATAGTGGACATGCATTTGAGTGTTGCGGTGGATTGCGGCAGAAGGAAGTGCGCACGGGCAGAGAAGGAGACAACCCCTCACACAAGCTAAATTGTGTGTGTGTGTGTGTGTGACGGTCGAGAGAAGAAACAAGCGTCTCGCTACTTCAGACATATTTGGTAGAAGAGCGACAGACACCCAGCCAACCACACAACGGTATCACACATATCAGATAGGGCCACGCATAACCGCAAATCGGTGAACATGTCTCCATGCACTTACATTTTGGTCCATTGATGTCGCGTAGCGGAATGGGAGGTGCATCAAAAAGGAAACAATACCACAAAAAAGGAGTTCATTGAGTCTATGACAGAGAGAGAGAGAGAGAGACAGGGTGGGGGGAAGAGCGCAAACAACGCGCATACATTTACACAGCCAACAAACCAACACACACAGTGTTCCAAACAACCACAACAACCACAACAACAAGCACGGAACAAACTACTCAAGTTGTTAGGCAATTCTGCTTCATTATCTTATCTTGCCACTTCTTCTCTTCTCAATTACTTGTGGCTGTCTTTTTCCTTTTGGTTTGTTTTGCGCACTACTTCCTGCATTTTCTCTTTTTCTTTTTGGTGTTTACAAAAGGTAGGTATGCTCAAACTGCACGACCTCCGCAGGGCATTCCTGGTAGTTCGGTCCGGCCTGGCGGCAGCTCTGCTTCACCCACATCACCACCGACTGCATGGTTTGCCGCAGTGCCATGGCGGGCCGCGAGTCCACCACGGTGCTGTTGTTGACCGTGTCGTACGACCACTGACGCTGCACGACACCCGGCTGCTGCGCGTACTGCTCGAGCGTCGCCGAGGCGGCACGGAGAAAGATGGGGAGCACTGCGTTCGTGCCGGACAGCACAATCGGCGGCGCGCTGCAGAGCTGGGTGGCACATCGCGGCACCGCATCAGCCGTCTGCGGCACAAACGGAAGACTCAGAAAGCTCGCCACCGCCTGCTGCACGTCACCGCGGGCCTCGGCGGCGTAGACGTCCGCCATCGTGCCGAGGAGAGCCAGCGCCGCCACCTCCTGCGCCGTGGGGGCATCGTGCGCACCGCGACCAGGACCGGCCGTTGTCAGCGCGGTGCTGCCAGCGCGCGGGTTGGCGGTGACGTAGTCCTGCAACACTTGAAGCAGCTGCGCGGCCACGGCGAACACGGCGGCCACAAGCGGCGAGGAGGGCGGCAGGCGAAGCACCTGCACGAGAGCCGGTCCCGCAACTTGCAGCGCGCGATGGAGTGCGGCGCCGAGAACGCGCTCGTTGCCGGTGACGTGTGCCGCGTAGGCCGTGACGAGGAGCATGTGGATGGCCAGCACAGGGCTGTGCAGCGCGGCCGCCGTGTCCGCAATGCGTCGCATGGCGTTCAGGAGGTCTGCCGAGACAGCGGTGCGGTGGTGGCTTCCGCGGTCGTTCAGGCCGTGCAGCAGCAGCGCGTGGCTGCCGAACGGGGCACCGCGCTGGCCAAAGAGACGCGTGCAGACGACCTCGTTCTGGCAGAGCTCCTCGAACGCCTTGACGAAGCCGCTCTTGAAGAAGTAGCTGAAAAGCGCGGTGCCGGCGTAGGCGGTGCGACGGGAGCGCGTGTCGGCATCGAGCAGGACCAGCGTGCTGTAGCGCGCCAGGTGCCCGCCGAGGTCGATCGGGGTCTCCAGAGGGGTGCACTGCAAGCAGTCGACCGCGTTGAAGCACAGGGCGAGATGAATGCCGTCCACGTAGGACACCGTGTGGCCGAGCAGCGTGCGCAGTGCGTGCGAGGGCAGAAGTGCGTGAAAGAGGAAGCTCGCCAGGCGAAGCACGTCCCCACCCATGCTCGTCACGACATCCTGCAAGTCGTCCATGACGATGCGGTGCAGGAAGGACAGCGACTGCACAGAGCCCCCCTTGGCGGTTTCCTCGACGCTGCGCACCATCGCCAGACGGAACCAGAGGCTGTCTTCGACGTTCACGGAGACGCGGCTGGCCACGTGCGAGACAAGCCGGGTGACCGTCTCGTTGTCCTCGCCGGTGCGGCCGGCCAGGAGCAGCAGAAGCACCGCCTGCCGGTACGGATCCTCCTTGGTGTCCTTCTCCTCGTAGAGCGAGCCCAGGTCGGGGAGCGGCGGCAGGCTGTTGCGGTTCACGCTCTCCGCCTTCGACACCCGCTCCACCGCCTGGTGAAGGGCGCGGCTGCCAATGTCCTTGGCGGCGAGGTACGCCGCGTCATAGCGACCGGCGCGCATCGCGAAGAACACGGCACGCCAGGGGTGGGCGGCGCAGTCGTGCACCTTGCGCACCAGCTCGAGTGCACGTGTGTCCGACAAGGCGACAATGTCCTCCGTGGCGTACTGCACCGCGGCACCGCGCAGGCCGCGTGCAAGCAGCCGCTTCAAGCAGCGCCGCTCCATCAGCGCGCGACTGGAGGTGACGTAGGTCATGAGACTCGCCGCCGTGCCTTGTCGAGAGAGCGGCTCCAGCAGCATCTCCGTGTCCGCCCACAGCGGCGCCAGCTCGTCGCCGCTGCGCACCGCCTGGTCCGCCACGTACGAGGTGAAGAACGGCATCCACTGCGTGGGCGGGTACTGCTCGACAATAGGGGCAAAGGCCGCGATCTTGCCATTCACAATCTCCGCCGCCGTGGTGCCGCTCTGAAGAAAGGTGGTCATGTCCGCCGAACCACGGGCCACGCCGTTGATGCGGACGGCGGCGAGGAGCGGGTCCTGGCTCCCGTAGTACGCGCTGACCGCAGACGCAATGCCCGCCTGCGCCGCCGCCGCTGACGACGACGACGGGCCACCCGCCGCGGTGCCGGAGCGCATGATCGTGCGACGGAGCTCGAGCTCGTCCGCCGCACTCGCGTAGTACGCATTCCATGACGCCTTAAAGAGCGTGTCCTCCCGCTCGCGGATGGCTTCCTTTTCGCGCTGGTGGACCTCGTTGCGGGCGTCAAGAAGGAGATCGTTCTTAATGCGGCTGACCACCGCGTCCACCTCAGCGTTCCCCCACCCGCTGCTCATCGCCGCCCCGGCCGCGCCGGGAGCCGCTGATGGCACGGCCATGTAGGCACCGAGACCACCAATGGCGGACGGGTCCGCCGCGCTCAAGTCCGCCGCCATCTGCGCCTGCCGCGACTGAATCTGACGGAGCAGCTGCTGCTGCGCCTGCACGTCGAAGTTCATGTTCTGTGCCATGAAAAGCTCGACGGAGGCGGCGTTGGCGGCCGGGCTGGAGAGTGGCATGGTCGCCGTGGTGCCGGCACCGCTGCCCGCCCCGGCCACACCGAAGCCCCGGCCACCGCTGTGCATGGTCTCACCACCCCCAGCAACGCCGCCATTGAGCCCGCTGGCGCGATCGGCGGTGAGCTTGGAGAGCTGGTAGAGACTGCCACTACTCGGGGCGATGCGACCAGCGCTGTCCTCGGCCTGATAGCGATCTGACCGCGCGGTGAGGGCGGCCAAGGTCGTGCGAATCGCCGCCATCGGATCGCCTGTGGGACGCACAGCGGTGCGCACGGCGTCGTTCAAGTTCTGAATCACATCGGACGGGCCCACGCCTGCACCGCCTGCGCGGAGAGGCGAGAAGGAGGAGGAGGAGGCGGCACCATTGCGAGGCGCGTACGACGAGCGGTTCCACGTGGAGCCGGGCAGCGACATGGATGCCTACTTGAAAAATAAATTCTTCTGTTTTATTTTTCTTCTTGCCTTTTACACACGCTTTCGAGTTTGGCTATTAGTGAATGCACGCAAAGAAAACAGACAGGGCAGATAAAAAAAAAAAGACAAACCACACTAGGCTTTGGAGAATGACGAGAAGGACTCCTTAGGCACTCTTGAACAGAAAAAAAAAACACCACGAAACGACAGAAGCATAAACAGCAAGACGATGAGGGAGGAGAAGTCAGGTAGTTACGTGGAGATAATGGACACAGAAGCAGCCCATATATATAGAGAGAGAGGGATAAGGAGAGCGGTCATGGCCACGGGCCTCTTCCACAACGAGACAATGAAAAAGCGCACACACAGGAACGTCCTACCGAGAATTTGATGAATGTGATGCCAAATGATTCTTTTTTTCTTGTTGATGCCAGTACACACGCTTATTTTTTTATGGTTTCGGCGGAAACGAGCAGTTTGCCGTCACGCCCCTGAGACTCAACCATCTATGATCAAAAACAAAACAAAGCCAAACGATCAACAAGGACGAACAAACAAACAAACGCAGTGAACGTATCGGAGGAAAGCAGCACTGGGTAAATGCCCCCACTCACAGATACTCGATTTGCTTTTCCTTTTCGTTCCCCAGGCACAATCGTTTGTTCAGTGCGCCGAATACCAGATTCTATGTCTGCTTTCCCCTCAAAAGAGGAAAAGCCGAAAGAAGGAAGCCTCCTCCTTTTGTGTGTGTATGTGTTATGTTTTATGTGACTCCAAATTTTTTAGAGACCGCTCATCAATGCCTCGAGCTGATCGATTTGCACTTCCTCCACGTCGGCAACAGGCTTGGCCTCCACCTTCTTCTTCTTGCGCACCACCACGACCGCCGCCCCCGCCCCACCGCTCTCGCCTTGTCGCCCAAGTCGTGCCGACTCCTCCGCGGCCAAACGACTGGCCTCGCGACGGGCTACACGACCGCGCTCGACGGCGGCGCCTTCCTCTGTCACGTGCGCGAGCACCGCCGTCAGTCGCTGCGTCATGGGGCGTGTGCTGAAGGACGGGAGGCGATACGCGAGCGTGAGGCTGTCGCCCATGGAGATGACCGACACATAGCCGTCCAGTGCGGCGGTGAAGAGAAAAGTCGCCGAGGCATTCCACGCGACATCGGTGATGCTGCGCATGTGCAAGTCGGTAAAGTCGCTATGACGCACGAGCTGATCGGTGGTGTAGACCACGACCGCATCGGAGGTCCACACTGCAAGTGCCATGCGGTAGTCAGTGAGTGACCACGCCTCTGCATTCGTCGAGGAGACGGTCACCGTGGCCTGCCCATTGGCGCTGGTGTAGGCGTGCGTGGTGCTGGCGGCCGGTGTGCTCGCCGCGGGGGAGGAGGAGGAAGCCTCCTCGTCGGGCATCGTCGCGTGCACGTGGGCGGCACTCGCTCGTGCGGGAGCACCGGCGACAGACACACCCTCGGCCTCGGCCTCTGTGCACGGCAGCACATCCACTCCTACCATCACTGTCTCCGCTGCACCTGTGCCACTCGCCGCATTGGTGGGGTCCACAAAGGGGGAGGGCACCACCGGCGTCAAGAAGCACGGGGCCCACTGCACACCGCGGATCTCGCTGTAGCCGCGCACGGTGAGGCGCGCCACAGGAGCCGCCGTCGACCCGCGCGCGTAGAGCTGCACGCAGTGAAGCATGTCATCCGTGCGTGGTGACGAGGCAGCGGCGGCGGTGGCGGCCTCCCTCTCAGCCGCAGGTTTACCATGTGCCGTTGATGTGGCGCTGCCATCGTTGTCGTTGTCGTTGTCGTTGTCGTTGTCCTTGTTGTCCGGCGTGCTGGCCTCCGTCTCCTTCTTCTGCCGGGCCTCAATGGCGGCGAAGATGTCGTCCGTCGACTGGCGCCCCTGTCCGTGGCTCTCGGACGCACTGGCGGTGGCCTTGGTGGAGGCCGCCGTGCGCGACAACTTGCCAAACGGCACAGCGAGCAACGTGCCATCCGGGGACCACTGCAGCCGGCGAAAGGACAGTGCGCACGACTCGCCAATGAAGTCGCCCTGACAGCGCCGTTGATTGACGAGCTGCAGCTGCCGGACACGACGCGTGCGATGACGTGCAGGGCCTGGCTGATCCTCGTTGAGTGCCGCCGTGGTGTTGTCGGTCTTGTCGGTGTCAGCCCCCTCGCGACGGGGCACCACGGTGAAGCACTGCAGGGCGGGGCCGCAGCCAAAGGTGTGAATGTACCGCCCCCACGGATCCCACGCGACTCCGCGGCAGAACTTGCTGTGCAGGTCAGTGAGCTGCACAATCGGCATCGGTGAGCCATCCAAGTCGTGAATGACGATGCTGCCGTCACCGGCACCGGTCAGCAGGTAGCGGGAGTCGGGTGAGAAGCAAACATCGTGGACGTCGCTGATGTGCCCTGACAAGTGTCGGTAGTCCTTCCACTCCTCCTCGACCAGGCCCTCTGACGTCTGTGCCGTGGACGACCACGAGGGAGAGGAGGCGTGATTGACGGCGCTGTTCATATCGCGCCACCACAGGCACACCTTGCCCTCGCAGTGCCCAGAGGCGATCATCTGGCCGTGCGGCGACCACCGTGCCGTGAGCGGCATCCACGTCATGCGCATGGTTGCCAAGAAACGGCAGCAGGCGGACATATCGCAGACGCTATCCAGCAGCCAGTTGGCGATGGCGGACTCGTCGACTTTCCAGAGACGAATGCACATATCACCGCCGGTGGTCACAAGACGTCCGCCTTCTGTAGGCGTGTAGTCAATGGACAGCACACCCTCAGGGGTTTGCGCAGCCTGCACGAGGCCGTAGCGCTCAGCCTCTTCGTTGCGCTCGTGGCAGTGCCACAGAAGTTCCAGCGTGCGTGCACGGAGTACGGGATCAGGCCGCGCGGTGGGCATCGCATCGGTGTTGATGCTCTTGTTGTCCGCCACGGCCTCACCTGGAGCGGAAGGACGGCTCATTTCTGATTCTTTCTATGGCTTCTTTTTTTGTGTTGTCACAGAGTGTATTCTATGGGGACGACTTTCTTTATTCACACGTACGCGTTGTTGGCGCGATGATGAAAGAAGAGAAGAAGAGAGGCTGAGGAGAAGAGAGAAAGAACAAATGAATCAACTATCGTGTTGCACACATGCTGGCCCAATCATAAACCAGCTCTAGCACTTGGTACCATCCTTCGCCAGGTGTGTCTGATGCGTGCGTCCATGAAGACTGTGCCCCAAATGCAGTCAGAGCCAAGCAAGCCGATCTCGTCAAGGGGGACTCTGACATTGAGAGCGATTCAGGTGTCGATACAGAAAAATAAAAAGACGGAATCAGAACGTTTTTCCTTTCTTTTTTTTTTGGGAGGGCGGGGGGAATGTGTTGCTATGTTTCAGAAAACTTGACCGCGCAACTACGCAAACAGACAAATACAAAAAAAAGGGACGCATACAGAACGAGGAAAAAAAAAAAGAAAGAAAAGAGAAGAAAACATATAAAACGATGCCTTTGACTGATACGCACACATGCATATATTCGGAGAGATAGCCGAAATACATATCGAAAGATGGAGGGAAAAAATGGTACCAACTTCAAGCTCAACCTGCGCGCCACACATCTTGTGGGAGCGTTCGTCTTTTTGTTTGTCGAGAGATCATCTACAGACAGAGGCACACACGGAAATAAAAAAACAGAAAAAACAAGAAGAGATAGTGAGCGAGCGAGCGAAAGAGAGAGAGAGGCAGGGATGCACTCAGCTCACTTTAAGGACGTTCTTAGCCACGTTTTTCTCCGGCACGGTCTCGCTAACTGGCTCACTGTCGTCCTCTAGTGGTGGCACCACCACTGGGTGAAGCGGGGGGCGACTGACGGCGATGATATCACGCTCGCTAATTTGCGAGCCCGCCGTCTGGCCCTCCCACAGCACCGGCGTCATGATGAGCCTCAAGCCGCACCTATGCGCGGCGAAATGTTCGTGCTTCTCCTTCGCCCACAGCTTCGTGACAGTCGCAATCGCCACCGTAAAGACGGGACCACGCGCGTCGCCACCAAAGGCATTGCAGCACAGCGCGAAGCACCGGCGTGTCGCGGAGAAGCGGCAGCTGCCTTGGAGGACTTCCATCTCGTCGTTCTTGTACGTGCACAGAAACTGCGCGCGGCCGATGCGATGACTCATGTGCCCCAGCCCAGCGGACGAAAGGAGAAGGCTGACAGCGGCAATGTCGCACCCGACTCCGGGCAGCTCGGGGTCGCTGGAGAGCTCCGCGGTGGTGGGGGCCGCGCCGCTGGCCCCAAAGGTGGCGAGGGCCACGGGGCCATTGCCGGTCTTGTTGCTCTCCGTGAAATCGCTGGAGCAGATGATCTCCGTGTGCACAATCGGAATAATTTGCGTGATATCGTCGCCGCCGCCGTGACGGGCGCCAGAGAAGCGCGAGAGGATGGACGTGGGGGCCTGAGGGGGCGGGGGTGGGGGCGGCGGGGGCTGAACGGCGAAGGTGTAGTGACCGTGCAGGGCCGCCGTGGTGACGACCATGGTGAGGAAAAAGTGGTAGTACTCGCCGTGCACGTCGTGAAGGGTGAGCAGCGGTTTCATGTTGAACACCTTGACAAGCAACGCGCACCAGAGCGTGTCGCTCGTGAGAAGCCGGTACAGAGGCCGACTGGTGTACATGAGATGCACAAGCGAGCGCCAGTCGAGGAAGGGCACCACGTGCTCCAGCACCACGCGGCACGACAGCCAGCCTAGGTCCAACTCGCTGAAGTCGTCTAACATCACCAGGCTCTCGCCAGCCTTCCTCGCCGATTTGGGCACGGTAGGCACTGGGGTAGACGAGGACGCGCCAGTCTCCAAGACCGGGCTCTGAGGTGGTGAGAGGGCCCCGCTGCCTTCGCCTGATTCGCCGCCTCGCTTGTAGTCAACCGGCCTGCGCTTCATGGTGTACATGTCGTTGGTGACACTCGATGTGCTCTGTATTTTCGTGCCCGTGAGGAGCTGGACATCGTTCTTGGGAGTGATTTCCATCTGTGTGCCCTTGTGGGGTTATTTTTCCTTGTAGGAAGGAGAAAGCAGCGAGAACAATCACACAGTCAAGCTGCAAGTGACTGTCTAACAAATGAGAAGCAAAAAAAAAAACAAGAGTAACTAGCCTGAAATGTNGAGAGGCAAGGATATGGTATCGGAGCAAGAAAAAGAGGAGGACATCGTGAGGCGAAGAGGGGTTGCTTGTTTGTGATTGATATCTTGGTAACAAAGAACGGGACGACCACAATCTGCGCTTGTTGTATTGTTGCTGTGCTTATCCATTCTCCTTCACACCCGCAAGCAGATTGCAGGGAGAGGGAGGGTCCCAAACAAGTAGAGTGAACGGAGATCCAAAGCACACACACACACAAAAAAAAAAGAAGCAGTTGTATGTTGCCACCCGTATCCATGTTACCTTCACTTGTAGCTCCGACTTTTCTTTTTTGTTCCAGTTTTCTTTTAGTATTCATCCGTTAGCACGTGAAGAGGATGCGGAAAGAGTTAGCGCTCAAAAGACGAAAAGCATCGGAACACACAAAAATTCAACTGAGGTCCACTCACGGAGCAGCAAAACAGTTATTTAAACGACGTGTAGAAAACGGCGGTACGGCCAAATACAGCCGCCGCATCACATTACTTCTTCATCTTCTCCTTCAACGCGGCGAGCTTCGCTTGGAGACCGGTCAGCTTCCGCTCCTCCTTCGTGGGCTGCGGCGGCGGCGGGGGTGGGGGCGGGGGTGCGGCTTCCTTCTCCACCTTCGCCTTCTTGTGCTTCTGCACTGCCTGTCGGCCGCGATGCTTGTGAGCGGTGTGCGTGTCGGCACGACCCGAGTGTCCGGCCTCCGCGGTCTCCGCCGCCACGGGCTCTGGGGCGGCTGGTGGAGCGGGCGGGGCGAGGTAGCGCAGATGATCTTGAAGAGGTGCGTAGACGTCCACCTGCGGCGCGGGCGGCACGTACGGCTGCTGACGCATGTAGGGTTGCTGGCGCGGCTGGCGACCACCACCACGTCCACCACGCTCGCCCCGTCCGGCACCGCGCCCCGTCACGGCAGCCGCGGCGGCGCCCCCTTCGCCAGCGGCGGCCTCGTCACTCGCCTCCACGTGACCGCCGGCCTTGTGAGCCTTGCGCAGCTTGTCCGCGATCTCAGAGGCAATCGTGCCATACTTGCGGCGGCTGAAGTAGAAGTCGCGCGGCGGCTTCTCCTTGGGCGGCAGCTCGCCATTGTTGGTGCGTGCGAGGAAGCGCTCGCGCTGCTTGACCCAGAACTCCTCCAGGGCCTTCTTTTCGTCTTCCTCCTCACGCTCGCGCTTGCGACGGGCTTCCCCATAGCGGAAGGAGTAGTGCATGCGCGCGGGGTAGGCGTGCACGGTGGCGTCACGCAACGCCACACCGGCGCCCATGACGTCCAGTACCTTCTTGGCGCCTTCGCAGGAGAAGTGTGCGTAGCGCCGGATCTCACCGCTGGCATCGAGACCGAGATCAATGCTGTGCGGCTGGGCACCGGTGCGCGTCTTGATCATTTCCGCGATTTCACGCTTTGTGCAACCCTCGGGGAGGTTCTTCAGACAGACGCGCTTCGCGGGATCCATTGGTGACCTGGTCGTGACACGAGAAGAAGAAGAGGAATGAAAAAATTAAAAAAAAAAAGAAAGAAAGACACGCGTGCGTGTAGTGACAACAAATCCGAGGCGTACGCACAAACACCACCAAGCAATGCAGACAAGGAGAAAGAGAGAGCAACGCTCCGCAACTTTGTGTGCCAACAGAGACAGATGAAAAGGTGATGATGCACGGATGAATGAAGAGAGAGAGAGAGAGAGAGAGAGAGAGAGAGAGGGACGTGTGGAACAGGACGAAGGTACACGATCAGAGGACACATCAACTAGACAGCACAAGTTCCCGTCGGTATGAGGGGGAAAAAAAAAGACAGCGCGAGAACTGTGCAGCGCACGTTTACCCACGTACAAGCAAACTGCAGGCGTAGAGCGTTCTCACAAGTGCAATGCTCACTGGAGGGGCGGTACCACTTCGCTCTATCCTTTTGCACACTTTTTTTCTTCTTTGTCACTGTGTTGAGAGGCGTATCAACGGAGACAAAGGTCATCAGGCGATAGGCGAGGAGGAGAAGAAATAAGCAAATGAGATCACCCAAGTACAAGAGCAAAACGCAAATACACATGGCACCACACATCATGCTGTGCAAACATACATGATGAACATATTAAATGCCCGTGAACTAACTTGTTGCTCTTTTCCCTTTTTCCTCTCTTTCTTTGTGTTCTTTTCCCTTTTACTGGCACTGGGACATTAAGTTCAACTCACCCAGGTTCATCTCATTTTTCGAATTCTTGATACAACAAACAAACAAAAAAGCACCCACCGTTCCACGAGTGGAGATAAAACAAAACAAAAAGAAGAGGACGTCGCCCTTAAACGAGGGCATGTGGGGTTTACAGACATGCGTCTTTTCATACGTGCGGCAAGGAAGTCAACCAAAGAAAAGAAACATCAGAGAGAAAGAAAGACACCGTGTCAACACACGACGAGGACAGTTTTCCTTTTCTTTCTCTTTTTCTTTTCGTGCCTCTTCTTATCGGACGTCGGTGGTGTGGTTGAGCTCCTGCGGGTGGTACGAGCACAAATCCTCCCATGACCCAGTGCGGGCGATACGCTGATCGTACAGGTTGCGAATCTCGCGAAGCTCGCACAACTCCGGGATGCGACAGGCCGGCACGGGAATCGGCAGTACACCGTGGTACGGCGTGTAGAGGGAGATGCGCAGGTAGACCTTGCTCTCATCGTGCGAGTACTGGTCAGACTTGGGCATCAACTTCTCCAGCATCAGCGAGGACGCCACGGGAACCTCACCGCGAGGCAGCCCCGGAACACGGTAGCCGAAGCCGAAGAACTGCGCCAGGGCGTACAGAGACTCGCGATGGACAAAGTAGAAGGAGGACTCATGACGGGTCTCGCGGAAGTCGTTCAGCTCCTGGCCCTGCGCCAGGTGCGTGTGGTTAAGCTGCTGAAGAATCGTGCGCGGCAGGTCGACGACGGTGTAGGTCTGCTGCTCGTCGGCGTTGTAGAGGCGCTGAAGGAGCAGCTGCATGGACACGTTGCGAATGCGGAAGAGCCAGTCGGAGGTGAGCAGACCAGACTTCTTCTTGCCCACGCGAAGGCCGTAGTCGCTGTTGAAGATCATGCCGTCAGAGACTGTCTTGATGTACTTGAAGTCGCTCATGTTGACCAGCGGCACACCACAGATCTCGCGCATCTTCGCCAGCACCACGCTGTTCTCGCTGTCGGCCTCCCAGCTCTGGAAGTTGTTGGCGATCCACCGCTCTGAGTCCGCCTCTGCACGGCGGAAGCACGGCACATCATCGAGCAGGTACTCGTGCGTGTCCATGTCGGAGAACACGGGCACAAACTGCGGGCGGGACGGCAAGAAACCACCGGGGCCGAAGCCATCCGGAAACACACCCTGCGCGACGGCCATGGCCGACTGCAGAATGCGCGGCTCGCCGACTGCGCGGAAAAAGTGCAGTGTGCGGTTGAAGCGCGGGCCGAGGAAGTCCGAGTAGGTGTTGCGGACGTACTGGCCAAACTCGTACTCCTCCTGCATGCCCAAAGCGCTCAGATCCTCCGCGTCGACGTTGTAGTGCTTGCGGTTCTTGATGTCATTGGGGCACACTTGCCAGTACGGCGCATTCGGCGCGCGATGGCCGTGGCGATTGACCACAATCAACTTGGTCAGCACGAGCTTGTCACGGAAGATCTGCTTCATCTCACTCTTGGTGAGGTTCATGTTCACGTTGCCCTGCGTCCAGTTGATGTTCACGCGCGGGTGGGTCGGGTAGAAGGGTCGCTCTGGGCTGTACGCGGGCGGGGCACTGACAGGGGCCATGGTCGGGTACGGCGTCTCGGCGACGCTCTTGTCACCACGACCACGCCGTGCATTCTTGGCGTTCTTGGCGCGATCACCGAAGCCAAACAAGGCCTCGGACGGCTGCGCAGCCAGGGCGAGCAGCATCACCAGCACGGCGATCACCAGCAGGCTCAACTTCATGGCACGTGCGGCGGACATTGGCTCTCTGTGGACAACGGTTCAATCGGGGTAGGGAGGAAGGGGGGGGGGGGGAGAAAGAGTGAGATCTGGGCAAATGTGTGCACGCTTGTGTGTCCTAGACACTGCCGTTTGTGCCTGATTCGGTAAACTGACACAATGCAACAAGAAATACAGAAGAGAGAGAGAGAGAGAGAGAGAGAGAGAGAATCAAGGAGACAAACAGTAGTAAAGCATGAAGAGGCGGAATGAAAAGAGAGAGGAAAGGTTATTATAGGGGTGATAGTAGTTCTTTTTGAGCGGACACCGCCCCATAGAGACACGAACAAACAGCAGTCTTGCCAACCTGGGAGACTCCCACTTACATGAGTGTGTCAAAGGACACGGGGAGCCAGTCACTATTCCTTTTTTCCTTTTTTCCTTCTCTTTTTTTTTGCAATGTACTGCAAAATAGCAACACCAAAAGCCAAACAAAAACCAGAGAACAGTAATAAGAGTGATTACCACACCAGACAGAGAGGCCAAACACACAAGCAACGTTGAAAGACACGCAAACTCAAAAGGCCACCAAGAAGTTTGTCACCCGCCCTGTTGCGTCATTTCTTCTCTCTGTTCGTTCCTTCTTCGTTGACTTTTCAGACTTGCCTCCTGTTGTTTTGGAGCGAAAAAAAAAAGGGATATCGTCGACATGGGCGTGGAAAACAAGCGAAAGAGACCGAGCGAGTCAAGGGAGAGAGAGAGAGGTCACACTCCTGTCACCGTTCTCTCACATACGGCTTTCTGCACACAAACGCTCGCTTGTCATTCTTTTTTTTTTTGCTTGTTTCCTTTGCATTCTGCTTCTTTCCCTCGCACTACCTGATGTTCGCCATCTGTTCCGCGTTCGATGTCTGCCAGCGCATGTAGTCCAGCTCCTTCACCAGCGCCACGTGACCACGCAGGTTCTGCAGGTACTCGACCCGCTCCACCAGCGAGGGCTTCAGGTCCACCTCGTGCAGGCGCGGCGCCAGGCAAAAGTAACCGTGCGGCGGCCGTGCACCACCGGCCACACCAGGCACCGTCAGTGGTGGCACCGACAAGGACACCACGTACTGACCGGCATCACGCGCCGCCAGCGCCGCCTCGGGGCGTTCGAGGTGGAACTCAATGAGTCCGGCCTCGTGCGTCTCGCGCAGCAGCTGCAGCGCCGATTCGACCTCGTTGATGTCAGCTCTACGGCTCGGTGCCGTTGTCATCGTCGCTGTGTTTGTGGCGGTGTCTGCCGGCTGCGGGTCCGAGGGGTGCGTGGCGATGCGGAGGAGGATATCGCGAAGGTACACCACCTCGTACGTGTGCGCAAGGTCAATGAGCACGTGCTGGCGCAGCGCGGTCGTGGCGGTCACGAGCAACACCCCCATGTGCGTCTCGGACGTGTCGAGCTGCCGAACATGGCGTGTCCAGCCAATCAAGTCACGTCGGGCAGCACATCGCAGGAGCGCACGGTATGGCGCGAGGTGCGCCATCAGATGTGCCGTCATCGCGTCGCACGTGCGTATCTGGCCGCCGTGGTCACCACTCTCCAGTCCGCGATCGCCACCAGAGGCGGTGAAGGCATCCAGACGCGTGCCAGCCAGGACAATCCGCGCAATGTCCATGTGCGAGCGCGTGAAGTCGGCGTTGTCAGCGGCGCTGTGCAGGCCCTGCGGGGGGTCCTCCGGACGCACCGCGTGACTTCCTCGGCGATCGCGGCCTTCTTCATCAGCGGCCAGTTCAGGTGCGTACCACGAGCCCTTGGCGCGCTGCCGCAGCTCCCCATCGAGGCGGTCCAGAAGCTGCAGCACGCGCGCTGGCTGACCACCGCCATGCGCAATGACGAGGCACACGTCGCACAACTTGATGGCCTGCACATAGAGGTCGTACGCGAGCTGCACTTCCAGAGGCGACGGGCAGTACGGCCCTGGGCGGGCCCCGCTGGGGATGGCGCGGAGACTGATGCCGGCGCTGCGCGTCTCCAAGGGGATGACGGCAGGAACTTGGTGCCCCGACAGCGCCACAGCCGGCCGTGACCACGACCGCGGTGGCTGGTGATCGTTCGACCCTCCAAAGGGCGATCGATCGACCGCAACCGCGTCGTCCTCGTTGACCTCATTGTTATCGATGCGCTCGGCCCCGTACTCGGCCTCACCGACAGCGTCCCTCCGCCGCCCCGAGGACAGCTTTCTGATCTCGGTGGCGTAGTCGTTCACGTTGGCGGCGGCAGCAAGGGCCCCCACGTGCGTGCCTTTCCACGTCGAGCCGAAGCACTCCCCCTCGTGCAGTGCCACCACGTTGTACACGCACTGCGTCGCCTCTGCCCAGAGTCCCTGCGAGGCGCAAAAAAGTCCCGCCTCGACGTAAAACGCCGCGTAGTCATGCAGCGCAGTGCCGGTCGCGGCACCGTCCACGTCGACCATCACGGGCAAAGGACGCATGCCACCGACAGGCGTCTGATTCAGCACCGGCCGCAGCACACGCAGGGCGACAGCAGGGAGGTGCGCTTGCCGGGCGACGTGCAGGAGCGTCGCGTGCGCCACGGAGAGGGCTGTGGCACGATGCGCCAGGCCCTGCACGGCGTTCTGCAAAAACCCCGCGCAGCGTGCGCCGGCACCCATCACGGGCAGCACCTCCAGCAGCGCCACGGCGTACGCGCGGAGCACGCCGCTGAGAACCTGCAGCCCTTGCACGGTGTGGTGCAGAGCAGCCCGATGTGCCTCGGCCTGCGCGACGCTGGCCACGTACACGGACTCCACCACCGTCACGAGCTTCGTCGCGACCACGTGCAGGTCAGTGCCCTTCATGTCCGGAGGCGGGTTGGCAGCCGCGGCCGCCCGCGCGGGCGTCTTCTCAAAGGGCGAGGGGTAGTCTGCGTAGACGGTGAGCTCCGTGGACGCCGGGAGCGCCGTCATGGTGATGGTGCGAGACAAGCCCGGGTAGGCGGTGAGCGCCGCCAGAGCGTAAGTCATGAGCAAGGACACGTCGGCAATGGCCAGCTTGCCCTCGTCGAGGTACGCCAGCAAGGCCTGGACGACATCCCAGGCGCTCTGCAGATCGGGGTTCGTGCAGGCCCATTTGAGGCAGGCTGACCGCTCGGCCTCCAGGGGGTTCGTCCGGACAAGATTCAAAAGGTCCACAACGTTGATCATGCTGTGTGCGGATGTGTGTGTGTGTGTGTGTGTGTGTGTGTGTCAAAAGAAACGAAAATAAAAGCAAAAATGAGAGAGGAAAGACAAACGAGATAAATAAGCTTGGTTTGTTGGCTTGACCAAGAATTCTGACTCTGAAATGTACGCAGTGCAGTGAAAGATGAAAAGGAAAGGAAAGAAAAGAAAACGAGATATTTGAAGAGAAAAGTGCGAGTGATAAGATTCGCGTGCGCCAGTTTGTAAAGTAGCAGAGTAGTTTTGCGCTCCAGACTGCTTTGTTGCTGTTGTGAACATGACTACAAACCATCTGTGCACGGAGAAGCAGTCGGGGACAGGCAGTCTTGCGGTCGCTCGTGTTCTTTGACACGTTGAGGGGGAATCACAGAGATGTGTGTGTGTGTGCTTGTGGCAGATGGAGAGGGTTGTTGACGTACCCTCGTACCAAACTACTGCACACATATGTATTTTGTGAATGATGAACTGTTGTTTGAACGCGCTCGTTGTTTTTTTTGCTGTTTTTTTTTTCGTATCGTCACGCCACAGCGTGCGGTGATGGGGGTCTAGTCTACACACGTAAAAAAAACAAAACAGAAAACAAAAGAAAACAAAGAAAGGAAAAGACACACGCACATCTAAATGTAGAGAGTGAAGGGTTCAAAAAGAAAAACAACAACAACAGTAACAACACGCGCGCGAGCAACGTGACCATCAGGGTAAAATATTCCACTGACAAGCGATATGCGTGACAACGGCAGATGAGAAAGATGACGCACAAACAGAGCAACTCCACAAAAAGGAAAAAAGCCAAGATGCTCCTCTCGAACTACCCCTCTGTGCTTCTCACCCTTGCCTGGAAGCCGCTACACCACGTTCACGGTGTACACCTTGGCAATGACATTGCTTGACGCGGTATCGCCCAGCGTGCACGCCTTGGCGCGCACACACCACCGTCCCGGCGGCAGGTAAAACGGGCCAGTCAGGGTCGTCCACTGTGCGCTCGTGGTGCGGTCGATGCTGTACTTGATCACCGGTGCCGCACGGCGCACAAATTCATGGCGGAGGCCGGAGGGGTGCTGCAGGGTGGCAAGGCCCTGCGCAGGCGTCACGGTGGCGGTGTGATGCGCAAACGCACCACGGTCTAGATAGATGCTCTGCGCGAGCTCACCGGCCATCGCCTGCTCGAGTGTGGTGGTGGTGTGCGCATCGAGTGCGGCGACCCCGCCCATGCCCAGCGCAGAGTTGGTCGCCCGCAGCACGTACTGCGCAGCGAGGATGAAGATGGGGGTGCGCGTGGTGACGTGGCTGCGGATGGAGGGAAAGAGGATCGGCGTCGGTGGTATGTCGCTGTTGAGCATGGTCGCCGCGGCCGGTGCTGAGGCGGTGCCATCGGTGAAGACACCGCTCGGCTCGCCAGCCCTGCCGCCCTGGCCGAGGCTGGGCGAAGGAGGGCGGAACAAGCATGGCGGCGGTACGACCGCTGAAGCAGGTTGCTGTTGCTGCTGTTGAAGCGCCTGACCAAGGCTCACGTTGACGTTCACACCGCGGGCAGCGTTCGCGAAGGGGTTACCGAGCTCTGGCGTCCCAGCACCACCAGCACCACCACCAGTCACCGTGGACGCGGCCGGCACTTGACCCCCACCGAGAACCATCTCCGTCAGACGCCCCAGCAACAGCGGACGATCGGCCGTGTGACGCATGCGCTGACCAAAATTGTCGTCGCGTCGAATGAGGAGGTCGAGGTCCATGTCGACAAGCTCGTTCTTGGCGTTGACGTAGGTGAGGCCGATCGTCTCTGGGTCATCCATACCCTCCGCACGACTCAAGTAGGTCTGCAGATCGGTGCCGAGAGCAATGCGGGCTTCCTTTTTGAAATCCACTGCCTTGGCGTTCCGCTGGAGGTCGAGGTAGTGCAGGATGTGATCGCTGTGCGAGAGCTTGTAGCGCTCAAAGTGGTAGCCGTCTGAAACGTGCACGAGACCCTCCCCGCGTCCGCCCTCAAGGTGATCTACTTCTTCGTAGCGCTCGTGACGTGCCGAGGTGCGCTTGCTTGCCTCCTCCTCATCGGTTTCACGGGTGTCCACACCGCCCCAGAAGCGGTAGATGAGGAAGCACAGAAGGAGCACACCAACCACGAACACGACGCACATCACCACCATCACGCCGATTTGCCAACCCTTCATCTTTTTGCTGTTTTTTTTGTTGTAGCGGTCGGATGTTTTCGTTTGGCAGCAATCGTTCTTCCGATCACCTGGGGAGAGATGGAGGAGAGCAAAGCAAAGCACAGAGAAATCTATTGCGGTTGCTTTTCGAAGGCTTCCGATTCGCTTGTGTGAGCTTGCAAGAACTGCTTGTGTGTGTGTGCGCGTGAAATGTATATATGTTGATTTAGTTGTGTGTATAGTGAAGCACTCACCCCCGTACTCTAAAAATGATTGACTGGGGATGCGTTCAACGCTGTCTGTAGAAACGCAGTGAAAGGGGGAGAAAGGAAAAGAAAAAAAAAGAAAACAAAGCAATGGGAAGGAAAAAGCAAGTAAATGTTACAGGCGGCGAGGCGACTGTTTCTAAACGTCTAACAATCGTCTCTTTCCAATGCGCCGTGAACTGTCAAAGACATAGAATGGGAGAGAGGGGAGAGAAGTAAGGGAGGTAAAAGTGAGGTGACAAGCGCAAGCACGAAACATCCAAGAAGATAGAGAACAACAACAAAAAGAGCGAAATCGAGCACTCAAGTCGCTCCTGTGAACACTAAGAAACAGTGTCTTTATAGGTTTGCTGCAGTGCACCCGGGCAAAGCATAGAGAAGTCGTTTGCGTATCGTTCACGTGTGTGCTCGTTCGCGGCTAGGCCGCGTCATCTGTCATCTGTCATCTGTCATCCGAAATTCGCTCAAAGGTATACGGAATAGCGAGTGAGAAGAAAGATTTTCACACACACAGAGTCAGTAATCTGCGTGAGCAGTAAAATAAGGAAATATGTTTAAAAAGCAAGCAAGCAAAAAAAAAAAAGAAAAAAAGGAGGAACAAACCCCGTCAAGGATATTGGTCAACTGCTTTTTCCTCCCGTCGCAATCACACTGACAGCAGTGTTCGCCTCCGTCTATGGTGAACTGTTGACCGCTGTCTTTTCCAGCATTTTCCTTCGTCCTCCCGCTCACATGTTGTATGTCGTTTGGAGGTGTTGACGGTAGCTGCGCAGACGCGCCTCGTCGGCAGCCTTGAGTCCAAAAGGCGCGTCTGTGCCGGTCTTGGCGTGAATGGCATCGATCTCACGCAGCAGGCGGCGCTTCTCCTCCGAGTAGTTCCGCTCAGGGCCACTCGGTGTTTCCTGGCGGTGCTGCTGCTGCCGCCGCAGGGCAGCTTCGAGGGCGGGATTCGTGCCCGCCCCTGTGCGAGTCGCAGTCGTGGTGGTGCTTGGCGTGGTCGGCGTGGTGGCGGTGGTGGTCGGCGCGATCGGCGTCACGGCAGCGGCCGGCGGACTGACCTTCACTGGCGCCGGTGGCGGAGGCTTCGGACGGGCGGCCCCTGTGGCCGCGGAGGAGGAGGAGGGCCCCTTCTTGCTGTTCATGCGTGCCTCGATCAGACGGGCGCGCTTCTCACGCTCAGACGCGCTGTTGGGGTCAGGCTTGGACTCATTGCCACCCTTGCTGTCTTGCTGCGCGCTGAAGCCCGGTGACGATGCCTGTGTGCTATCGCTCTTGTTGTTAGGGTTGTTATTGGTGGTGGTATTGCCACCACCCAGTCGATGACCGCCTGCGGTTTTGCCGTTTTCTTGGCAGTACGTGCAGACCCGCGCGGTCACGACGCCGGGTGTGCTGGTGGGCTTCCCTGTCTTTTGACCAGCACTGTCTTTCTTACCCTTGACGGACTTTTTACCGTCCTGAGAGTCTCCGTCGCTGCTGCTGCTGCTGTCGTCCTTCTGCGCTCTTGCTGGCGTGGCTTGCACCGCCGACTCCGACACGGGCACCGAGGAGGACGAGCACTCACCACACACGACCCGTCGGCACAACACGCACGAGTGCTTCCACAGGGTCAGACCAAAGGTCCGCTCGCAAATCGCGCACTTTGCCATGATCTCGAACAACGAAAGGCGCGAGAGAGGATGGAAAGAATGAATGAGGGAAGAGGATAGTGTCAAAAAGAAAAAAAATGGCAACTGATAGCGAGGACGGCGCGCGCCACAGGCTGCGTGGCATACCGGAGAAAGGAAAGAGAGCAGCGAAAAGAGAAACATAGTAGTGAAGAGACAGTGTGAGTGCATGTGAAGAGGACAATCGACCCGAAGGCCAGCTCCTCAGAGAAGCAAGGCGCAGTAGGTGGCGTTGCTCCAAGCAGCAGATGAACGGGAGGGAACGCTGAAAAAAAAAAGAGTTTGTGACATGTATTTTTGTTTCACGTGTGATTGAAAATAGAAGGCGACAATAAGAGGAGTAAAGCGCAAGGATATCCATGCCCCCCCCCCCCCTCCCTCCTTGCCTCTGACAACAACAGCATCATCAACTGATTTTAATGTACATGCAATGTATGTCAGGACGCGCGCACAGCCGCGCTCTTT
Organism: Wallacemonas sp. Wsd; assembly: GCA_030849645.1. Classification (NCBI taxonomy): domain Eukaryota; phylum Euglenozoa; class Kinetoplastea; order Trypanosomatida; family Trypanosomatidae; genus Wallacemonas; species Wallacemonas sp. Wsd. The sequence goes on along the minus strand of JASANQ010001162.1, from coordinate 1,162 downwards.
TGCGTTGGCGGCCCGTTTACCAATTCCGTCCAGAAATTATTCGGCCGCTGCTGACGTCGCCTCGGTCCCTTCAGCCTCTTGAGTCTTTTCCGCTTCCGCGTCTGCGAGGATGGGCTCCTCCCTTGGTGTACCATGCCGCGTCTCTGCCTCAGCCTCTACCTCGGTCTCTGCCATCGCCTCTCGCACATCGGCCTCGTGCGCCTTGAGCGCGGCCGACTGCACGCTGCGAAACGTAATGAGATCGACCGCGGCCGTCGGCGCCCCCGTGACCAGCGCGTCGAACATCTCCGTGAGCTCCGCCTGCGTCAGCGGCTCTTCGGCCTCCATCGCGGCACGTTGCAGACTTTCTTTGGTGATGAAGCCCGGGTAGTACTGGTCCTCCAAGAGGGCAAACGTGTAGGCCACCTCCTCGTCTGGGTTGCGTGAGTTGAGCTTGCGCAGCACAATCTCCTCAAAGGTGACCAGATCAATGCCCTCCTCGGCCGCGGCCGCGTTCATGTTCACGGCATTGCGGCTCTGCGCTGTGCGAGAGGAGGAGACCACAGAGTTGGCAATCGACGGCGCGCGGCCCATCCGTTCTCCCGTCGATGACTTGGGCACTGTCGAAGGAGAGGCGTTGGCGCTGCTGCCGTTCGAGCGTCCGTCGTGCTCGCCCGTGCCGCCGCCGGGCGCCTCTCCATAAGGCTCACTCGACTCTAAGTCAGAGCGGCGCGCCAGACTTTCACGTGCGGCGGTCACGAGCTTGCGCAGCGCTGAGCGAGGCAGTCGTTCGCCAGTGATGGTGTACAGCGCACGCGCGAGTTCGGCCATGGACATGTTGCCCGCTTCATCCTCGTCGAAAATGTGGTAGACCTCGCGGATCTCTTCCTTGAGGTTCTCGAAAGACGGCATTCGTGTGCTGTAATACTCTGTTCCAGTGTGTGTGCGCGTGTGAAACACGACCTGCCTATGTCTGCAGTCTCCAAAAACTTGAGCAAGAGATGAGAGGGGAGAGGAGGGTGAAACCAGAAAGTGTGATAACTTGAAAAGCAAGAGAGACAAGTCCGCAAACATGCGACGTGGGTCGTCGGTGGAGCGTGTCAGACCCAACCTGTAACTGCTAGCGACCGCGAGCAGGCACCCCTCATCACAGGCACAACACAACAGAAGTGCACACGCACAC
>JASANQ010001161.1:0-47983 GCA_030849645.1 Wallacemonas sp. Wsd | reverse complement strand
ACGACAACTCGGCGGTGTGGGCGGTGCCTCCTGGATGGGGCCTAGTGACGCACTCGGGCAAGTGCCTGTTTCTTGATCATGTTGCACGAGAGGCACACGAAGAGAATCCATTCATTCACCGGTGATGATGTGTGCTGTTACGGCGGCTGTGTATTTGTGACGAACCAAAGAATACCCCAAAAAAAATGAAGAGAACGTAAAAAAAAAAACGGATCATGTGACAACATCGACGAATCAAGCATCCATCAGACGCAGATGTACCAATATGAGGGCCTGCTCGCCTCTGCACCTTCCACTCTCTCGAGGACTTCGATTCCAGGAGATGTGAGTGCGTGTGCTCTGGTTGATGTTGATCTTTCATAGTCAATTTAGATATCCCTCTCCATCTTCCCTCTCTCCTCCCCATCCTACCCCTTTCCTCTCCACCCTTCATTCCCTGTCCACCTCGAGGAAGTTTTTAAATATATTTTTTTCTTTGGAAAAGAGACGCTGAGAAGCTCGTTAGTTTTATTGTTTCTTTTCTTTTCTCGTGTTCTCTCTTTCTCGCAGCTCCGTCATCGGTGTTTCTCTCTTTCTTTCTTTTTTTACTGAGCAAATTGACAAGAAAAAAAGACAAGTGCATTAGTCGTTTCCTGAACACATTCTCCGAACTGGCTCTTTCATTTTTCTTTTTTTGTTTCAGCATTTTTCAGCGTGAATTTAGGTAGTGTGTCCCTCGAGCATAAAAAGTGTTTAAAAAGGCGAGAAAACTAGTTGTAGGCGTTTTGTTCTACAACTTTTTTTTTTGCGACCTCGGATCACCGTGATAGTCGCGCTCTTGCTTTTGTTTTTGTTTTTTTGGGTGCGTATTGTTGTGCACCTGTTGTTTGGTTCTGAGTGCTTTTCTTTTTTTTCTTCGCTTGTGTTCTCTTCATCTCTTTTTTTTTTTTTCTTCTTCTTCATTTTCGGCGGTGATATTTAGTGTATTTGCGTCGTAGCTTTTTTCTTTTTTCAAAGTTCCGTCCGCTCAGCAAAGCAAAAAAAAAAACTCGTAGGAAAGCTTAGCAAAAAAAAAGAACTCGTCTAAGCCACTATATTCCCCTCCTCTCCAAAAAAAAAAGTGTGCGTGTGTCAAATTCGTAACTCAACGCACACACACACACACGCACGAAACAAAGAAGAATAAGAAGAATAAGAAGAATAAGAAGAGTCGGATACTTTCGAGAATGCTCGGCTTCAATCGCATCAAAGGTTTCCTGCGCCGCATCGGCATTCGCGATGGCAGCACAAACGGTACCACCTCGACCCCACCCGCCGGCAAAACCGCGTCCGGCGCTCCCTTGTCATCGGCAGGTGGCGGCAGCGGCGGGGCCCCGACAGAACCATGCTCGGTGCTCGCGGGACTACCTCCGAACGCGGGCTCACAGGCGGTGCTGCAGCACATTGATCGCTTCGTCACCGCGCACAGTATCGGCGCGCGCACGAGGCCAGCACCACCCACAGACAGAGATGACAGCGCGGACGCGCATGCAGCGGTGCCAGAGAGCCCCAGCGCCGGCACGCTCGATGTCGGTGGTAGTGAGGATGGTCGAGGTACATCTCTGGGCGCGCGGTCCACACCCGCGGAGGAGGTCGCATCGCACACGGGTGAGCTCGAGGGGCGCGAGGTCAGCACTATCAGTGCCAGTGCCATGTCCACGACTGCCCCCATGGACCCGGCGATGCTGCAGATGCTCGCCGGCTTTCCGGAAGGTGTCCCCACGCTCACGCCCACCGGCACACCAGTAGCCAGTCCAAAGCGGGTGTCGACGTTGGCGGGTGCCTACAAGGGACTGGCGCCGCCGCCTCTGACAAGCACGTGTGGGCAGAGGCGCCACTCCATCCATGGGGACGCGTGGAGCGAAGGGCACTTCTACACGCGCTTCCGCACACGGCACCCCAGCGCGTACTCCGCCGGTAGTGCGGGCACCTCGCCGACCGTGTCCAGGAACGTCTCCCCATCGAACGCCGCCCCGAATACCAACAACAACAACAACACCGTCGCGGGCGAGGCTGGTGGTGCGACAGAGCCGGACTTGCTCACACTGCTTCTGAGGGAGCGCGCAGATGTGATGGACGCGCTGGACATCTGCATTCAAGAGGTCCCCGCCGCGGCGCAGAGCAGCGCCAAGGTCGAGGTCGGCGAGACGGCCGAGGAGACGCAAACAGCCGCCGCCCCGGTCACATCAACCACGACTGCACCCGACGGTGCTGTGCCGACGTCGGGCCCCGACGCGAGCAAGGCGGCCGGCCAAGACGGGAGCAGCTCACCAAGCCGTCGCGCCAGCACTGGCAGCAGCGGCATCGCCGTCGGCCTCGGCAAGAAAGCCACCGCCACGACGGCAGCGGCGGCGGAGGGCGAGCTACCCGTCAAGGTGTTCGACATGTACGAGTGGCGCGCCTTGCTGCTGCGCATCGTCGAGCTGTTGATTGATGTGGACCAGGCGGTGTACGTGGAACGCCATTTACGTGCGATGGGGTCCGTCGCCCCCGTCATGCCGTCGATCTCCACGGCGGCAGCGGTCTCCGGTGCGGCCTCGGCCGCGCGTGTGCAAGCCCCCACCAACATCACGATCAGTGAGCAGACGATTGAAGATTTGTTGGAGACGGAGTGTGCAATTGCCACGTGGATTGTGCTGCGTGATGTGCTGCAGCAGCAGATGGATGCGCTCCTGGCAGAGAAACAGCAGCAGCAGCAGCAGCAGCAGCGGCAGACATCAAGCCGCCGTCCGTCCGTGTATGGCGCGAGTGGCAGCGGTGCGGACGCGCCGACGGCGGCGCGTTCGAATGACGGCTCTTCGCGTCGTCAGTCCGACGACACGTCGAAGACGACCCACAACAGCGCCAGCCGCGCCGCGGCGCTCGCTGATGATGAAGAGGTTCGTCGCGTACGTGCCTTGGTCCCGCCGAGCTCGTCTGTTTTGGTGGACTGGCACCAGGTCGTGCGCGATCTTCAGTTGGTTCTTGGCTTTGAAGACTCCGGTGCGGCCGAGTGTGTGGTCTGTGCGAGCTTCCTGCACGACGACAACCGCGAGTTGATGATCACCATCATTCAACATCCGCTGCCCCGCGCCGTCTTCGATCGCGTCTCCACGCACAAGCGGCGCGCAAGCATCAAGGCAGGCCTCACCGCCGCCACCGCCGCCACCGCCACCGCCGCCAGCACAGCTCCCAGCACCGCTACTGCGGTGGAAAACACGTCGAATGCAGCTGTCGCTGCCGCACCTGCCGTTGCCACATCCACCACCACAACCGCCACACCCGCTGCGGCTGGGACCATGCCGCCATCGGCTTCGAGTGCCGCGCTCTCCGTGACTCCCGCCGCCGCCGCCACCGGCATCACCAGCAGCACCAGCAGCATCAGCAGCCTCGACGTTGATCTCACGATGGACGATCTCGTCGCCGTCTCCACGCAGTTGTACACCAATGCCATTGTCCACACCTGGCGTCAGTACCTGGAGGAAAGGGCCTTGATCGCGGGCGTGGTCAGCGAGACGCGCCGTCGGTGCGACGAGCTGGCGACAACCTCGTCCCTGACGACGTCCGAGCGGTCGGCTGCGGCGTCTCCGTCGCTGTCCGTGGTGAACTCCCGTCGGCCGAGCGCGAGCCTCAACGGCCGGCAGTCGCTGGTGCTGCCTGTGCCGCTCTTCACGACACAGAACTCCGCGGTCTCGGCGGGGGCGAGGGCACACAGCAGCCGCGCGAATAGCGTTGTCAGCGCGGCCGACACGACCCCGATGCGCGGCAGTCGTCCGTCGGCGTGCGACGCGAGCCTCTCGCTCGACCGCACGCCACAACAGCCCATGCTGACTGCGCGGCCTTCCGAGGTGGAGGGCACCACACCGCTGACCACCAAGGTCACCACACCGGCCACCACGCCCACCCCCACAACCCGCGAGGCGACGCCGCTCACACGCGCTGGTACCTCGCCAGCGGCGGGCACCGCGCCCGGCGCTGGGACCTGTGACGGGTGCGCGAGCCAGATCATCGCCCCGCTGAGCCGCGACGACCCGCTCATCTTCACACGCGTCGCGACGGCCTTCACCTTCAGCGCGGGCGATCTCACCGACAGGGACCGCGAGGCCGTCTTCACCTTTCTGCGCGAAGGCATCGGCGCGCGTCTGGCGGCCTCCCACGCGGGCACACGCACGCGTGGTGGTGGTGGTGGTGGGCGTCGCGGCACCGTCTTCCCCGGTGCGTACAACCGCACCACAGCCCCTTCGAGTCACGTGGTGTCGCCGCACACCGATCCGCTCGCCCCGTCCAACATCCCGGCGGACTTGCCGACGACCTCGACGACAATCCTGTACGACTGGATGGTGTCCACCGTGGAGGCCGCCGCGCTGCCGGCGTGGATCGCGGCGTCACCCTACGCGCGTCTGCACACGGCCATCTTTGAGCGCGTGCTGCTCCTCGCGTGGGCCTCCGCGCTGCACAAGGAGGTCGAACTGTGTCTGCGCGCGCGGCCGCCTCACTTGGATGCCGCGTGCGAGGTGGCGCAAGAAGAAAACGCGGTCGCCGCCGTCTGTCATCACTTCCGTGCGCGGCAGCTGGCGCTGAGCTCGCTCGTGCGGACCAATCTTGCTGTTGGCCGCACCCACGACACGCTCGCCGCGGCGCGCAAGCACTTCAAGCGCGAGAAGCGCGCGTGGACGAGCAACGTGCAGACCGTCTTCACGGCGGTTGGCTATCTAGAGTCCATGGTGCAGCTGGTGCAAGCGCAATCTGCCTGCTCCGCCTTTGGGGGCGTTATCGAAACCGGTCAGTTTGTGTTGCAGCAGACGGTGCTGTGCTCGCAGATGCTCGCGGCTGTGGCACCGAAGCCACGGCAGGACTTTGTGCTGCGCTACGGTGCGTGCCATGCCAAGTTGCTGCACGCCCGGTGCATTCTGCTGCACGAGGTGTGGTGCGCGCACGCCAGCTTCAACGACGTCGACAAGACCCAGCGCTACTTCACCGAGTACATCAACAGCCTCTCGTGGATTCAAAAGCACGCGCGTGAGAAGGCGCTCTTTGACGCCTACATGGAGCGCGGCAGTCAGCTGCTCAAGAGGAAGCAGCACGGCAAGGCACTGGAGCAGTTCACGGCGGCTGTGGAGCTCGCCAAGAGCTGCGTCGCTGAAAACGACGCCGCCCTGGCAAACAAGGCGCGTGTCAAGGCTGTCGCAGCGGCCGCCGCTGCCGCCGTCGCCGCCACTGTCAGCCATTCCACTGCCCTCACAAGTCCCGATGCCTCCCTGTCAGATGTGGGACTCGTGCCCGGTTTGATTTTGCCGCACGTGAGCAGCGAGGCCTACCCGTTCCTGCCGCGCACCAACACCGCCACACGCGGCTGTGCGGAGGACATCAACGTCGCGCAGCCACGCGACACGGCGCAAGAAGCCGAGGAGGCCGCCGAGCGCGAGCGCACGCTGGACTTGCAGTGGCACCTGGCGGAGAGCGAGCGGATGATGTCGCTCTCGCTGGTGGCGATGGCCGAGAACGAGGTCAACGTGCGCGCCCGTCGCGATGAGCTCAGCAACGCCGTGAACAGCGCCTACGCGTCCCAGAGCTCGCTGCAGAAGTGGCAGTCCAAGGGCGGCAGCCCAAAGCGCATTCTCACGGGCGGCCCCGCGAATCTCATCGTGATGGGTCGTGCCCTGCTCCTGCTCAACCAGCCGCGTAAGGCCGCCGTGTTGCTTGAGCCTCTGGTCGAGGACAAGGGTGCCTACGCCTCGGTGCGTCCGCCTCGTTGGATGGAGATCCTCGACCCGACCAGCGAGCCCTTGACTGCGGAGGACATTGCCCTGCGCGTCTATGTCAACTCGGTGCGCATTACCGTGTTTGGTCTGTACGTGCAGTCCCTCAGCCGCTTCGACGGCGAGCGTGCCCTGCGTGCGGCACAGCACGTCACCACGCTGCTCGAGGACAGCGACAACTGGGTGCAGGCAATGCGCCAGCTGATCCGCAACAAGCAGTACGAAGTCCACCACGCGCGCATCTCACGCTCCACCAGTGTCCTGTACAGCAGCTCTGGCGCGGCTGGCTGGGGCTCGAGTGAAAACTCGCCGGCCACTGCCAGGGTCGGTGCCGGAGCGAGCGGCGGCATGGTGGCGACGACGACGACGACGACGGGTGGGATGCAAGCGCATGTGCAGCGCACCTTCAGCGATGGGGTGCCGTCCTCTCAGGCCTCGGCCACTGTGGAGTGCTCCCCTGCCCCAGCGGATCTCCTTGTCGCGCCGGCCAAGGCCGCGAGCATCACCGGCGAGGATGCCGACGACGACGGCGATGGCGATGGCGATGACGATGACGACGCGTGTCAGTCGTCCAGCCTGCGCCAGCGACTGCCCGCGCCCCCACCGCAGCAACAGAGCGCCGTACCGCCCACGACCACGTCATTGTCCGTCGGCAGCGGGCCTCTCGGCGGGGCCGGGGCCGCCAGTCTCTCGTACGGCCACTCCATCTCCTCGCAGACATCGCCGCTGGGCACGAGCACCTCCGCTGTCGGTGGCTTCCCCTCGTCCGCGGCCTCGCCCTTCTCGCCGTCGACGGCCACCGCGCAAGGGCCGTACGCGGTGTGGCTAGAGAGTCGCAGCGAGCGTGTGACGGCACTGCGTGCGCTCTCGCAGGCCAGCCTCGACATCCTCACCGGCTACCGCGAGCTCAGCGTCACCTACGGCGATGCCTACTGCTTCCTCGAGCGCTGGGAGGAGGCGCTCTCCGCGTACTCGCAGGCGATGGCGCTGTGTCAGGCGGAGGAGGACCTGGCGCTGCGCTCCTCCGCCGGGCTGACCAACACACTTGGCGCCGGGGCCGCCGCCTCCAGCCGTGCCAGCTCAAACGTGGTGTCGCCGACGACGACCAGCCAGTTCGCCAGCGTGGGCGAAGGCCTCGATGAGCTGCTGCTGCTCGAGAGCGAGATTGACGGTGGTATCATGGACATTGAGACAATGGACCCCACGATGGCGCGCAGCCTCCGCGAGATGCTCGTGCACGGCACGCGGGTCGACTACCACGCGAACGCCAACGCCGTCAACGCGCGCCTTGCCCGCGTGCACACCGCGCTCGGCAAGCTCTCGACCGCGATGGACTACCACGAGCTTGTGCTTGACTTCGCGATGGAGACCAACGACAAGCTGCTGCAGTACAAGTCTTTGCTGGCGCTCGCCCGGCTGTACACGCGTACGCACGCGACGGCCAAGGCGCAAGAAACGTGGGAGCACGTCTCCGCGCTTGCACACGAGTACCAGGACACCACCGTGGGGCGCGAGACCCTTCGCAACATCATCGCCGCCAACGAGGCCTCTGGCATGTTCTACGAGGTGATCGCCAACGCGGACCAGCTGAACAAGCTCTCGTCGAATGTCGAAGGCGCCGAGGCGATGGCGGACCGCCGGTTCGCCCTCGAGGCCCTCGCTCACGCCCATCTGGAGCTCGCGCAGTACACGGAGTGCCACGCTGCGCTCGATGAGCGCGAGAAGGTTCAGGAGAAGGCGGTCGAGTGGAACGGCCGACTGATGAGCCTGCGTGCGCAAGCCTTTGTCGGCCAGGGCGACATCCCCGAGGCCATCAAGGTGCTGGTCCGCTACGTCAACAAGGCACGCATGCTGGCCAACTGGTCCGAGCTCGGCAAGGCCAACGCCGGCCTCGCCAAGGCCTACGCCAGCGGTGACAATCTCTTCAAGGCGCGTCGCAGCTACATGGCGTCACTTCGTGCCTTTGCTCTCCAAGGACCCCTCAAGGAGGACGAGCGAGACGTGGTCATGCAGGCCGCGCGCTGGCTCGTGCACTACTTCTACCTGAGCGACGAGGAGGTGCAGGTCAGCGCGGCAGTGGTCTACGAGCCTGACCCGCTACGACGCGGCCCCGGTGGCGGCAACACGACCAACGCATCCATGGTGGACGAGGTCGATGAGACGCTCGAGGGCCGCACGACGTTCGACCACGATTTGCACAACAACAGCGGCGATCTCTCGGAGATGCTCCGCGCGGACGAGTCCAAGCGACGCACGATGACCGCGGACGACTTTGAAGATGACTTTGGCGGCACGTTTGGCAGCGGGTGGGGCGACCAAGATGGCGACGGTGACGGCGGCTTCTTCTCCGGGCAATCCTTCGCTGGGGCGGACCTCTCCGCGATCCTGCAAGGCAAGCCGGAGAACACCGAGTTCGACGGGTCGGACGCGGCGCAAGGCAGCACGCGTGCGACCGAGGAGCCGTCGACGTCAGACAAGCACGAGCTCGGCGTCGATCATCGTGACGTGGACAGCGTCAGCGAAGGCGGCACGTCGACGGAGCTCGGCGGCAGCTTGGACAGCCCGGCGGCGTCTTCGGGTACCACGTCTCCGACAAGGGTCACCACCACCACCACCACCAGCGCCGAGAGCGCCACAATGTCTAGCACACCCAAGCCGGCGAGCACGACCACCACCACCACATCGGGCGTGTCGCGCAACGTCCTTCAGCCCGCGCCGACATCGATTGCGCACATTTCGTTCTGCAGTCGCCCGGCCGCGGCCGCAGGCGGTGCGGACGCGCTCGATGGCTCTCATGGCGATCACGGCGAGGGCCACGCGACCACGGCGGCGACCGGCACCGCCGGCAGTGGATCCGAGGGACGTCTCAAGGAGGAAGGCAGCAAGGCCGCCACCAGCACGGCACGCACGTCGATCGACATCAGCAGCGGGCGCGGCACCAGCATCACCACCGGCGCGGCCGGCGCCACCACCGCCACGTCTAGCGGCAGCGGCGGCAGCACCGCCGGCAACACCACCACCACCACTGTCAATGGGGCGGCAGGCGTGACTGTGACGACCCTGACGACGGCAGCGCAGCGCGAGCGGCGCACACGCCCTTCCAAGGTGGTCACGCTGCACTACCGTGCCGCCCTGGAGACGATGGAGTGGACGACGCGACTGCTGCTCAACGGCGATCGTGCGCTGAGTTACCGTCCGTCAATTCTGTACTCGCCCGCAGAGGCGGTCGATCTCGCCATGCTCACGCACCCGCGCAGCACTTTTGTCTTCTACTTTGCCGAGTACACGATGGACTCGAGCTCCTGCTACGACGTGGTGGTCCGACCGGCGTGTTCAAGCCTGTTCTTCCGACGGAGTGCACAGGTGACGACGCTGCGCGCGTACCAGTCCAAGACGGTGCTCGAAGACATCAGCGCGAGCCGCGATGCCCAGGCCCGGGCAAAGATGGCGACGGCGGCCTTTGGCGGCGAAAGCTCGAAAGCGTCCGTTACCTCGGACGCCTCCACGGGCGGCGCGGGCTCCCTGAATGCGGGCACGCTGGCCGACCAAGCCGCGGAGCTCGACCGTCTGGTGAGCCTCGACACCTGCAAGCGTCTTTACGACCTGCACGAGGAGCTCTGGAGTGGTGTGGCGGGCGGCCTGCGTCGCATTGCGCGCTCACTCGAAGACGCCGAGTCGGTTGTCGTTGTGCCTGATGCGACGCTCCTGCACGTGCCCTTCAACGCCCTCATGGCGAACCCCGAGATGGTGATGCCGGGCGACACCGCCGCCCCGCTCGGTGAGCAATCGACGCTCACTGTCGTGCCGTCGTTACTGCACCTGGTTCAGCATGGCGTGAGCCGCAGCGACAGCTGCACGCGTCGCCTTCTCCTGCCGCCGCTGATGAGTGCGGCGAGGGACCGCAAGCTCGTCTTTCTGCCGGAGAGTCTGCAGGCGCCGCGCAGTCTGGTGAGCAACAAGAGTCACGACAGCATCGCACAGCTCGAGAACTCGGGCAGCACCGCTGGCGCCATAGCCGGTGCGACACACGTGAAGGTGAGCACCACGGCACGACGGGCCTCGCTGAGCGCGAGCACGCACCCCCTCCAGCCCGGCTCCGAGACCACCTCCCCTGCGGGCGGCTCGATCAAGGTGGCCGGCGGCGCCAGTGGCATGAACGTGCAGAACACCACGCTGGCGTACACGTCGAGCACGCCGAACAGCACCAGCCGACGCTCCAGTGGTGATCTCGACGATGAGCCTGGTAGTCCGCTGCGAGAGCGCTGGGCGGTGCATTATGGATGCACCCGCAAGGAGCTCATTCACGCCTTCAGCGATACCACCACCCGCGCGATTATGGTGCTCTGCGGAGTCAAGGGCCACTCGCTCGTCACGGGCGACGGCACCGTCGACTTCAAGGAGCTCTGCCAGCCCATCACCAGCTCGCTGGATGCGATGGGCGAGGCCGTGGCCGCAGCGACGGCAGCGGCGCAACTCGCCACCACTGGCAACGCCCGCTCGAGCAACGCCGCGCTCCTCCGTATGGTGACCTCGTCGAGCACGTCCTTTGTGAACTCTCCGCAAGAAGCGGCGCTGGCACCGGCGGCCGCACGCCCGTCACCGCCCTCACGCGCGGTCGGCACGAGCAACAGCAGTGGCAGCAACACGAGCGTTGGTGCGCACGGCTTGTTGCTCTCTCCAGGACCGCAGGGTGCTGTGGCAACTGCCGCCGCACCCAGCGCAAACCTGAGCAGCACGTCCGCGCTCCCCATGAGCAGCTCACTCTCCAACATCAACATGGGGAACACGTTGAGCAGCCTGTCGAACACCGTCAGCGGCCCTGGATTGGCCGGCACCGTGACGAACGCCAGCACAGGCCGTCCGATGCTGCCGGAGAATGTGTGCACGAACCTGGAGCTGGTGGTGCTCGTGTGCGATCGTAGCGCTGCGACAAGCGCGAGCGAGCCTGGCATGGCCGCGCGGCTGTGCACGCAACTCGGGTGTGCGCGTGTGCTGAGGGTGGACATCCTCACTGGGCAGTCCTTTTCGTCCGCGCATCGTGCCTTTGTGAATAGCTACCTCACTTTTCTCGAAAAGGCACAGCGGTGGAACTTGGAGGGCGAGTACGCAGTGGCGCTGCGATCCGCCATTGCGAGCGCGCGCACGGAAGGCGTCTCGTCAACCGTTTGGGGTGCCTTCACTCTCGTCGGCGTCCCGTAAAAAAAAAAAAGTTGTCACCGTAGTTGTTAAGTCGGCGACTGCAGCCTGGCAGCGACTTGTTATTTTTATCTTGTCGTGTCGTTGTCGTGCTTTCTGTTGTGTGTTTTCCCCTATTGGTGTTTTTGTTGTTATTTCTGTACGTTTGATAATCCTGTTTTTAGCGCCAAGTGGTTAGTGATTGTTTTCCTTTTTTCTCTGTTGTTGTTGGCTTCCGCATACCTTTGCTCTGTTTCTTTTTTTTTTTCGTGCCAACCGTAATGGAACGCACCAAACACCTCAGAGAGATTGTTTCATAAACGATCACTGATGGGATACAGACATATCTTGCTTTATATGTCTCTCTTTTTTGTTGTTGTTGTTGGTGGTGTTAGCGGTTTGGCCGACATTCACGTCTTTGATTGCTCACCCGAGGACTGTGAGAACGTGTATTCATACCTTCCTTTTTTGTGCGAGTACTGTCTTTTGGTTCTCGTTGGTTATACTCACGTTTGAGCGTATATCGTTTCTTTTTGTTAGTTGCATGCGTGTGCTTGCGTGTGCTTGTGTATGTTGATTCGTCTTCTGTTGGTTGGTTTGATTGTTTTTTTTTTCCTCTCCTCTCGTCCCTCACTTGTGGGACAGCCAGCGATGGCAACACCTATGCATTTAAACAACGCAAAAAAGCAAAACAAAAAAATCGGTGTGCAGGCTGCACAACATGAAAAAAAAAAAGAGCGGCGTGCATGTGCATCAGAGTAGGCGTGCTGATGATCGGGAAAAAAAGGCACAACACGATGGTCGAGAGAAGCACGGATCGCGCATGGTGTGCGCGTCTGCCCATCACATGTGAAGTAGCCGGCTGCACCCATCGACTATTCACCCTTACTGGTCTCGAACAGACTGAACTGACGGCGAAGGCCCAGTTTCTGGCATCTCTGATCAACGGTGCTGCACAAATAGATAACGACGTGTGAAGAACGCGCACTTAGTCAACCTCACAATACGCCATCTTTCTTGCTTTCTCTCTCTCTCTCTCTCTCAATGTATCTTGGACGATTGCTTAGAAAATACCAAGCACAGCCCTCAGATACATTTTGCTCATCTGCGCGTGTGTACGTCCTGCCATCCATTCTTTTTGTGTTCTCACTGTTTTTTGTGAGGTTACACGTTGTTTCTTTTCCCCCATATTGCACCTTTCACGTGCTCTCCAGAGGTGTTTTTTTTTGTGCTTCGCGGGCATCGTATTCAGTTTTAGAGCACTGCAAAGAAAAAACGAAAAAGCTCCCCTTTGAGATTTTTGTTTCTTCCTTGTGCGCATACACATACACATACATACTTTCGTAGATCCACACACACAAACAGGGCCGCGTCTCTCGTCTTCGCCGTATCCAAGATGCCCCTGTCCGCGCTGTCTGTCGGGTTCGACAGCTCCATAGAGCTTACCATCCACGATGCCTTTCTGCCAGCGGCCGGCCTCCTCCAGTGCGACCCCATCGCGCGGGTCTCGCTCGTGACGGTGAAGACGGCGTACGACGCGCTGACGGGCGGCGCGGCAGGGCGTGGAGGCGCAGTCGGCGAGACCGCCACCGCCGGCATCACCGCGCTCGCGCTCGGCGCTGGTGTCGGGTCTGCCAGTGGTGTGGGGGGTGCCCTCACCAGCGCGGGCAGCACCGTCGGAGGGACGTCGACGGCGGGCACCGGCGGTGGCGTGCGTGTGTCCATCTCCTCCAAGGAAGTGGGCTGCACGGCGGCGAAGCTCTTCACTTCGCACCCGACCTTCGACGAAACCATGCACTTCCACGTCGCGCGTGATGCGGCCAGCGGGCTCACCAGCCTCGCCGGCACCGCCCCCTCCACCGTGGCGAGCGGTGCACAGACGGGCGGTGCGGGCAGCGGCAGCAGCGGCCTCGTCGCGCGGTCTGAGACCGTGGAGGACTATGTTGTGATTGCGCTACAAGATGACTCGGGCCTGCGCTTCTACGGACAGGCGTACTGCCCCTTCTCTCCGCACTGCCCGAGCAGCGCCCCGGCCTCGGCCCCCGTGCGCGTCATGCTGCAGCCGCGCAACGCGCAAGACCCGTACGACCCTCTCTATCAGAAGGATCTGCGCACGCTGGCCGCCCAGAAGCTCGACGACTTTGGCTTCGTGACGGTCAGCTGGAAGGTGGTCGTGCTGCCGCACGGTGGGGCGCTCATGTCCGCCGAGGCCGCAGCCGCGTCGGGAGCGATGGCCTCGTCGATGGTGACGCCCGTGTTCCCCATGGGCCTGACGCTGAAGGCAGCGTGGTTCGCCACTCAGGGCAGCTATCACCGCGGCACACGCTACACCACCTCGGTTGAGTTTGGCGGGGCCGACCGGTTTGTGTTTCAAGATGGGAAGCCCATCTTCTTGACGATCCGGAGTGCCGCGCAACTGGCGACGGCGGTGTTTCACTGCACTGTGCAGAATCTCGTCAAGCCGGAGCTGTCGCACGATGTCGCTGTGCCGCTGCCGATCCCATCGCTGACTGTCAAGGCAGCGCTCGATCGCGATGTGCGCTGGTGTGCGGCTGTGCGCACGCCTCAGGGTGCCGACCTCGGTCTTCTTTTGACTTCTGTGCGGCTCTCTGCGCGTCCTCTGGAGGGCAACACGCCGCTCTGCCCGGATGACAACTGCGCGCGCATCAATGACCCCGTCCATCAGGAGGAGTACGCTCACGTTGCCAAGGACTACGGCGCCGGTCATGCCATGCCTGCGGCGAGCCACGGCGCCTATCAGCCCATCTACTGGGAGAGCGAGGCGCACGTCTCGGAGGCGGCAGAGCGCAACTGGAAGGTGACCTGCGTCGAGGAGGCCCAGCCCACAGCCGAGCACGTCCGTCATCTCTTTGAAGCACTCATGGGCCGTGCGCCACTCGACGCGGCCGTCGCGCGCGTCGCCGCCGCTTTTTTTCATCGCAACAGCACCGCTGACCTGACGGCGGCGGATCTGAAGGAGTTCCTCGTGACGTGCGCGTTTCACGCCAAGGGCATGTCCTGCGTGGAGGCGGCTCGTTTTTGTTTTGTGGCGCTGCGTCGCGATGTGCCAGACGCCGTGGCGATCGACGAGATCCACTTTCTGGTGCGCCACGCGCTGCTCGGCAAGACGGTCGAGCTCCCCGCGCAGGAGCTGCGCCGCCTCGTCACCGATCTCTTCGGCGATGTGCAGACGGTGACCTTTGCCGACTTTAAGCAGTACCTGCTCAAGAACTACGCCTGGTGGGCCGCGCTCGGTGTGCCGCTCATTGTGGACAGCATGTCCTCCTCCGCACAGCGCCAGCACACGCTGCTCGCGACGGCGACGACCGCGCGGCTTGTGGACACGGCGGCGCTCTCTGTGAGTCCCGCGAGTGCGCTGCCCGGGGCCCCTGGTGGAGCCTTCCCTCTCGGGAGCTCCGCGTCGCTGCTGCCTTCCGGCACGGGCTTGGCGGACACGCTGCCGGCCAGCGGTCTCTCCGCGGAGGCGGCCGATCGACGCGCCGGCGGTGACGCGAAGGTCTGGCGCACCTTTGTACTGCGCGTGCAGCCAACGGGGAAGCGCTTTAGCGTGACGGCGCACGTCGATGACGCGATTGCCGATGTCATGCGCATGGTCGAGAACAGCGCCGGCATCAAGGCCTCCAAGCAGGAGTGGCGTCTGAACAACGAGAGCGTGCTGGATCCCAAGACAACGATTGGCAACACCACGCTCGGACTCTCGCCGGCGCTCAAGGGCGGCGGTGCCGCTCCCAATGGAGCGGCGACGGCACTGCCCGGCAGCGGCAGCGCGAGCACCGCCAACCCGGGCGAGGTTTGGGTGCGTGAGCAGGAGGAGTCTGTGGTGCTCAGCTTCTGGCTCAAGGACAAGAACAAGCGCTGGCAGGAGCGCGTGGCCTGCGCGGATAAGATTCTCAAGGTGCGCGCGGCCGTACAGAAAAAGACGCTTATCCCCCTGTCGCGCTGTGTGCTGTACGTGACGGGTGTCGATCGGCCAGCCGTGGTGCTGCAAGATCGTCACACCGTGAAGTACTACAAGCTGAAGACCAGCGACGTCATTGAGGTCTCGCATGAGTAAAAGTGCAGACAGACGGATAGAGATGAGATGAAAAAGAAAAGAGCACCTCTGCTTTTTTTTTCTTTCTTTCTTTTCGAATCACAGTTAATGGACAACTGATAAAAATAGAAGAATAAAACGAAGGGTGAGGAACGAAAAGCTATGTGCGGATATTCTGCGTGTGTGTGTGTGTGTGTGTGTGTGTGGCTGTCACGAAATAGACGTGGCTACCGCATATATAAATGGTCGTGGGCTGTCGCTATTGTGTTCCTGTGTATTTTTTGTTTTCAATTTGCTCGTGGCATGCATGCACGCACACATGGGTTTTCGTCTTGGTTTGTTTGTTTTTCTCACGGATGCCGTGGTGGTGTCTGTTTGATTCCGCCGTAGAAAGCCATGGCAGTGCAAAGCAAACCACAGAAGAAGAAAAAGAACCGAGAGAGAGAGAGAGGCTGACAAGATCTTCTGTTGATCGGGAAGAGAGCAGGAGACAGTGAAACTCGTCCTAGGAGACCGCGTGACTTCCCTGCACACGGCCTCTCTTGTGCGTCTACTGAGAGACAGGGAGTGTACCGTTGTGCATGAGGAGGCAGTGCGCAATTCTTTCCTCAGGTCTAGAGTCGCATGCTGACTTTTCAGCACGCTCACTCTTAGTCCGTCGTTCATCAGTTCACGGCCGCTGTGTCGTGCATCGAGTCCGGTGATACCCAGACACACATCATGAACGGTAAGAAAATAGAACGTTTGACTCCGTTTACGTGCGTTTACCCCATCACTCGCTCCTTCCTCTCATTCCCTCTGTCATATCTAGTACCTGCTCACTTTTTGTTGAACTACTTTTCTTTTTTTTTCTGTTTTGATTCTCTCCTTGCCATTTATTTATTTATATATATATATCGAACCCAACTTTGTGCCGCATTAGCACGTACGCCAAAAAAAAAAAGACACGCATGTCCACCCCTGCCAGCTCCACCACAGGCGGTGCCAAGCGCAATGGGCTCCCTGCCTCCCTGTTCGGCGGCAATGACGGCGACTCTTCTCACACCAGCAGCCTCAACAGCAGTCTGCGCAGCTCCATGGAGGCCAGCTTGGCCGCGGATAGCGCCGACGGGGAGTCGATGGCGTCCTCCCTTGGCATGTCACCGTCCACGCGCGGCGATCTGTCGGCTACCAGCGCGGACAGCACGCGGTCCGGTGACGAGACCGAGGAGGACGAGGCAGACGCCAATCCTGCCGCGCACCACCCACTCATCAGCCGCTTTCTTCGCCATCGACGAAAGGATGTGCGCAGCAAGAAGGTGGCGCGCGAGTTGAAGAAGAAGAAGGCCCGTCTGGACGAGATGTACGCGGCGGCGCGGCAGTCCTACTTCAACAAGTCCTGCGAGGCACACTTTTCCATCGTGAACGAGTTTCAGTGCCTCTGGGGTGTGGTGGTTCGCTTCTTTCTGACCCTTGAGGAGGAGCGTCTTCCGTGGCTAACCGACTTTGCCGACCCGAAGAAGATGCGCTTTCCACACAAGATGAAGGACGTCACGCTGCGACTGAACCTCAACATTGCCTACTACGCCTCCAACTACCTCGAGATATTCTACGCCATCACGCTGCCCTTTCTGCTCATCTACAACCCGATGTTCTTGGCGCTGCTGCTGATTTGCTGCTTTCTCGTGCACGATGCCAGCGCGCGTCGGCGTGTCGAGAACGAGTACGGCGATGCGGTCACCATTCTCGGCCGCTCTATGCCGTACCGACGTGTGGGTCACATTGTCGTGGCGCTCGTCGTCATCGCGGTCTTCTTCTTCAGTGGGATCCAGACACTCTTGGCCTTGGCCTTCCTGAACGGTATCGTGATTATACCCCACGCCATCTGGCGGCGGCCGACGTTTTTTGACGACGAAGAAATGGAAAAGTGCCGTCCGAAGCTCGTCCAGTACATTCTCACGGTTGTCTTCGCCCTACTGGCCTACTTGGAGGGGGACACGCACAACAAGGAAGATTGTGCATTCCACCTCGCCCAACGGCGTCGCGCGAAGCTTGGGCTGCGCGTGCTGAAGCTGGAGGACGACCCCTATATCCACCCGTAATGCAGGGGTAAGACGAGCGAGATTTGAGAACAGAAAACAGAAACTGGAAACGATGAACTGAAAACTTGGGTTTCCTCTGCGTCTGTGTGTGTGTCTACGTGCGTCTCTCATGTTGAGCAAAAATACTAGTGATTGCCCAATCGACCTTTTCTTCTTGCCGTTGTTCTTTTGTAACATCTTTTTTTTTTTTTGCGTCCTAAGCGTTCGATGCGCCGTTTGCGTGCATATATCTGCGAGACACTTGTTTGTTTCCACAGTAAGCTATCGAACAAGTCAGAGCTGTGTCTGTTCTACCGACCAGATGTACACGGAGGGGTACAAAGATGGTGACATAAAAAATTGTCTTTCCTCTCAGAGATGTGGCGTCACCTCCAATATTTTTTGTTTGCCTCCTTTTAATATCAGCCTCCATTCATGTCGTGCCTGCACGGGCTGCTCACATCCGTCTTAGTCTTGTCCCTAACATCACACACTCCCTCTCTTTCTCTTTCATCTCTCCGTCTCTGTTCCTATCGTACGTTTCCTCAACACGCAGTCTGACGCGTTTTGCGACACGAAATAAACTTATACACGCTGCCTAGAACAGGAAAAAAAAAAGCAGCCAGTGAGGAAGCAACCCCACTCATTCACGCCCACCTCATACGCACGTACTTGCACCTCTTCCAGCTGCCGACTTCACTGAGAACTGAGAATGGCTGACTCGGACAAGGCTGTGGCGTTCATTGACTCGGTTCCCGCCGGGTCCAACAGCATGCGCGGGTACAACAACGAGGCGTTGACGACAGACCAGTCACGCGGCCTCGCCGAATTTGAAGCGTCACAGAGCTACTCATCCATCCTGAACAGCGACGCAACCCTCCCTGAGAAGGCGAAGTTGATGGCTGTGGCGACGAAACAGAAGCTAGACAGTCATTTTAGCACGCTGCGGCCCTGGAGCGAGTTCTTCGATCGCAGCTTCTTCGCCTCGCCGTCCGGCTCCGGCGAGGCCATCACACGTCTCAATACCAATCTTCGTCACTTTAGCTCGAACTACGTGGTACTCTCTCTAGTCTGCTCCTCGTACATTCTCCTGATCAACCTGACCTTCTCCATTTGCGTCTTGTTGGCCGTGGGCTTCTACCTGTACGTGCGCACGTGTTCGCAGGACCTCCTTGCCCGCGGCGATACCAGCGGCCAGATCTACGTGCTGCGCCGTCCCTTCTCCGTCACGCAGCTCTACGTGATGCTCGCCATCTTCTCCGCGCTCACGTTCTGGCTCTTCAATGGCGGGTCCGTTGTATTCTGGCTCGCACTGACGTCGCTTGGTGTGAGTTGCGGACACGCTGTCATGCGCAGGCCGCCGCTGAACAACGACGAGATCTCCTTTGCGTAGCGCACATTGTGTCCGTGTGCTCTGTGTACGCGCGTGCGTGTGTGTTTTCTTCTTAAATGCGATTCAGAGAAAATGACGGAGAGTCATGGAGAAACAGAGAGCGAGAGAGAGAGAGAGACGTGCTCTTGGCAGTTTATCTCGGGCATGAACATCCTTTAGAACGTTCATGTGTGCGTATAAATGGTCAATCTCCTTTTTCTTGTTTTGTTTTTTCTTTTCTGCCACTCACACATAAACTCTTTGATCGTGTGCTCTTTGTTTCTACTTGCGTGCCTCACCTCATTCTTTCCATTTTCCTTGCTTCTCCTGGGCTCATGGCAGCTTGCTTACACTTGTGATGCACGAACAGTGGCTGATTAAAAGAAACTAAGAAGAGCAAAAAAACATCATGCCTTGACTACCTGTGAATCGGCCTATTCCACTGGACTCTCACGGTAGCCGAACAAAAAAAAATAACGCCTTGCAAATGGTGTGCCGCATCCTGGAGACACGGATGTACAATATATATATATATCCAGATGCTAGCACGGGTACAATGTGTGTGACGCACACGCGCTGTGCATTTGTCTCCACCGCTCTGGGCTGCGTGGTGCGGCATAGCGTGACCTCTACCTGATCCATCAATCTCACTCACTCACTCACGCATTCACATCATTCACACCGTCATATCCTTATATTCATTGTGTACCTCAGTTCATTTGATCTTTTCTCATCGGTGTGTGTTGTGTTCTGTCACACAGGCTTGCTGTTGTTCTACCCTTTTCCACACAAAACAGAGAAACAGAAGACCTCTTTCACTCTCGGGTTCTTTCTCTCTCAAACCACTGCCTTTCCACACCACTCTTCTTTTATTTTCCATTTTTTCTTTCATTGATATTTGGCAGCACTCGTGGACTACTCGAGTCGACTTCGAGCACTTCCTCTTCACATAGGCTAAGCGCGTTTCTGTCTGCACGCTCTTATATTTTTATCGTCGACCGTTGTGAATTTTTTTCTAATCTTTTTTTTTTCCTCCCCCCTCTTTTGATTTCCTTTTTTGTTTTGTTTTTTAATTCATGTTCGGTCGCTAGACATCTCAGCGACTTGGACTTCAAAAGCTTTTTCTTTCCTTTCCTTCCTTATTGGTCCTCGCGACACGGTGGGTTCATTGGTACTACTTTCCTCTCACGCCCCTCCTCTGCCTGAGCCATGTCCTGGGACACCGTCATTGTGTTCGGCGCGCTTATCGTGTGCAATCTCCTCTCCAGTTGCTTCCAGTGTATCACAGGTTTTGGTGATATTCTGTGCCTGCAGATTCTCTGGGAAGTCTGCGTCAGCATTGCACCCGCCACGTTCCATGCGAGTCCGCTGAGCTCGGAAGACTTCCACTTCATTACGATCCTGTCGTACGTCCGCTCGCTGTTTGTGCACACCGTCCTCGCCTGCCTTCTCTTCTACCAGGAGCAGCGTGACAACAAGCGGCGCCTGCTCGAAGGCCTGAAGCCCTTCATTTCCGACTTTAACGCGACGCTGCTTATGTCCTTGGCTGTCCCAGCGCTGGTCGGTGCCGCCATTGGTGTGGTGACGCTCGACTACATGAATGAAGTGGCCTTGCGTATCATCCTCGGCACGACGAGCTTCTTCTTTGCCCTGTCGTACCTCTCGCTGCAGATGATGAAGCGTCTGGAGCGCCGGAAGCTGCGCGATATTATTCGCAACGACCTCGTGGACATGCACATCTCCATGGCGATTGACCAGCAAACGCGCCAGCTCGCGGCGATGCGCAAGGCTCAGGCTCGTCGCCGTGCCCGTCGTCGTCGTGCGCTGCGCCGCCGCCGTCTCGCATACCAAAAGCTGCACCCCCATTCCCCGCTGCACCACAACGGCACAGAGATGCCGAAGAGCACGGCCGCCACGTCACTCATGCCGGCCGCGCGGTCGGTCAGCTGGCAGGCGATGAGTCACGACGAGATGTCGAGCCCGCTGACCGATGGGGCCGCCGCGCTGAGCCACGCCGCTGTCGGGTCGCCCGTGACGACGTCCGCGTCTCAGCCGCCGACGGTCACCACCTCCGTGCGCGTCAAGGCGCACAGCCGCGATCACCTGCACGTCGAGGAGGCCGCTGCGCACGACTATGATGCCGACTTCACGTTCGATGACGACTCCTTCACGGAGAACCGGCCGGATCTGCTTTCGCTGGTGCGCCAGCGCTTGGCGGAAATGTCCACAGAAGCAGGCGACCAGCCCGTGGACGAGAGCATGCGCGAGACGGCGCACTACACGCTGCAGCTGCTGCAGGAGAAGGAGGCGAGCACGCTGGTGCCTGGGCTGGGACGGCACACCTCGCGTCTCTCGATGAAGCAGAGCCGTGACAATGTCCTCAGCAATCACTCCAGCTCGGCGATGCCGACACCGGCGGGTCATCTGGCGCAGTCCCCGGTTGTGCCGCACGCCCCGGCGGATCACAGTACGCTGCTGGCGGGTCCGCGTGCACTGGCTCCCATGAGTCCTACCACCGACGAAGAACCGCCGAACAACAACAATAACAACAACAACAACAACAACAACAACAACAACGAAGAGGCCGGTGGTGACACTGGTGAACCGGATGAGGTGAGCAGCACGACCAGCAGCACCAGCACCAGCACCAGCACCAGCACCGCCACCACCACCCACACGGAGGGCAGCTCACTGTCCTTTGGGACATCGAACGCGGAGGACGCCGACGGGGACCCGAATGACCGCCTCCAGCGCATTCTCCAGCGTGCCGCGCTGACCGGCTCGTTCGCCGTCCCCAGCACGTACCTCGCCATCCGACCGACAACGCTGGGGCCCGCCGCCGGCAGCCATTCGCGAGCCAAGAAGAGCAAGCACAGGGAGTCGTCGAGCCGCAAGCACAGCAAAGCAGCGAGTCAGACCAGCTTCAAGACGGCACCGACCGGTGCCGCCTCATCAGCGAGTGGCGTGACGGGCTTCAGCGACGGCAAGAGCGTCGACAACGCGAGCCAGTCCACCTCGACAATGGTGGTGGTGGCGGAGCACACACCGACCACACCGGCGCCGAACACGGTGCTCGTCACGGCGAATGCACACTTGCTGGCCGCGCAGCAGCAGGGACAGCTCCGGAGCTTGCAGCACGT
This sequence comes from Wallacemonas sp. Wsd, assembly GCA_030849645.1. Lineage (NCBI taxonomy): Eukaryota > Euglenozoa > Kinetoplastea > Trypanosomatida > Trypanosomatidae > Wallacemonas > Wallacemonas sp. Wsd. The sequence continues at coordinate 26,426 of JASANQ010001161.1, read as the reverse complement.
GCACCACAAGAGCAAACCTCTCTCGGCTCACTTTGTACGCATGGACGGCGCCGTTGTGAGTGCGGCGATAGTTTCCTCATTCGTCGCGGGTGTTCTCGGTAGCTACGTTGGTACCAGCGATGCCCCACACGTCATTTTTGGACTCGCCATGAAGATTGGTGACGCCGTCTTCCGTAAAAATATGCCGGCGTCGAACGTTGTGCCCGGCCTGTTGCGGTTTATCATGGGCTTCACGCACCACCACTACGACTCGGCGCTGCTGTGGTACTACGTGGCCTCCGTGCTGGCGGGTTGGGCGGGCGTGTTTGTCGGTCTTGCCTCGCCTGTTCGTGCCGAGAGCCGCGGCTACATCGCCAGCGTTCTGGCGAGTCTGTTGCTCGCGTCCTTTGTGACGCTGACGGATAGTGCGTGGCAGCAGATCACGGCGACAGCGCTGGTGGTCATCGTCGTGGCCTACGTCATTGTGCAGGAGCACAAGCCCCCCTCTCTGCACGAAGTGGAGCTGCCGCCGCCACCGAGCACGCCCACGACCGCCGCCGAGCAGACCGCCTTCGCCAAGTACTGGGAGCGGGAGCACGACAAGATGACGCGTCGCCGCGAGGCCAGGGACCGCGATTTCGAGGAGGGCGGTGTCGACGTGAAGCGCCGTGCACGGGTGAACCTGGCCAAGCACAAGAATACCAAAGCCAAGGATGTCGTCATCGAAGACCAGACAGACCACACAGATCCAGTGACGACGACGGCGACGACGGCGGTGCCGGTGGGGGCTGATGCGGCAATGAAGGAAAGGGTGGACACCCCAACCACACCGGCGGTCGCCGTGCGATCGCGCGAGGACGCCCGCCGTGTCGACTCGAGTGATGAGGACGGCGAAATTCTTCCTGTTTGATTCCGCAAACGATCAAGAATCGAAGAAAAAAAGAGTAAACAGGAGATATAAAGAAGAAAAGATACGATAGTGCTGTTCTCACACGAGCGAGGCTGCAGTTAATTTGATTTTCCGAGCGAGAGAAGACAAACTGTCTGTGCATTTGCACTCACTCACTCTCTCACGTACACATACACACCACGCCCATGCTCACTCACAAACTGGCGGGTCTGTGTGTTGGTTTCTGCCGATGTGGCAATGTCGTGTGTGTAAAACTAGTTGGTATACATGTGCGTCTCTTTTTTTTTTTTGTAACTAGTTTTTTTTTTTTCATTCCGTTCATGTCAGCTTTTGTTGTTGTTGTTGTTTGTTTGCATTGTTTTATCTACCCGATAACGACAACCTGTTGCACATACCCCGGCAATCATTTTTTATTTTTACTTCATCATTTATCTGTTTCGTGTTTTTTTTGGTTTCACTGTTTGTGTTTCTTTTGTTGATCATAGTTGGCTACCCCAGTTGTTAGGGGACTACTTTCTCTCAATCCAGCAGCTCAATTGATGTTTGGTGCGGTGAGCATTCCGCAGCCCCGCTGGGGCCTGCAAGCAATGCTGCGCAGGCGCTTGCTCTGATCGTCATTTTCGTTTTACCTCTGGCCTACCGACTCTGATCAGCCTCAGTTTGTGGTTTTGGTGATGCCACAACTGAGCCTCACGTGTTTCGTGTCTCCTGAGCACTGTCTTTATAGTATCCCTATTTCACCGCGTTGATGAGTCACGAATGCGCTTTCCTTATCTCAGAACCTTTTCACTCTCTCTCTCTCACACACACACTCAACATTACCTCCCTGTCGATAGCAGCACCCGCTACACGTATTCTGCATAGTTTATTTCCCTTTTTTTTCTTTTTTTTTGCCCCTTCTCCTCCACTTCCATCATCTTTCTTCTTGCAGAAGTGCAACAAGCACACGCACGTACACACAAAAAAAAAAGAAGCTTTATTTGTTCTCCTCGCACCCCTCTCTCATCATGCGTCTGGTCTACCACAAGGATCCTGAAAACGCGCGTGCGCAGAAGCTCATCGCTACGGCGGCCCTCTTGGATGTCCCCGTGCTCCTCGACCCTGTGCCCGCCAATGAGAAGGGCATGAACGCCGACTCCGCCGACCAGGACTACCTTGACATGTGCGATCCGTGCGGCCGCTACCCGGTCCTGGAGACCGAGGACGGCTCCGACATCTACATTTTTGAGGCCAACGCCATCCTTCGCTACATTGCGCGGATGGACAATATGGATTCGTTCCACGTGTACGGCCGGACGCCGTTTGAGGCGAGCCAGGTGGACACGTGGATTGATTTTGCGTCGTCGGAGCTGGATGTGCCTAACGCACCGTACATTGCCGCGTCTTTTCAGCAGAAGAAGAAGGACCAGGCGCTCCTCCGCGCGGTGCCCGACACCGCGCTGGTAGCGATCGAGAAGTCGCTGGCCGCGCTCGACGAGGTGCTGACCATCCGCACGTTCCTCGTCGGCGAGCGCCTGTCCATTGCCGACATTGCCGTCGCCTTCTCCATGCAGTGGGTGTACCGCTGCAATCCCAAGCACGGTGAGTCGCTGGCCCAGAAGTACAAGGCTGTTTATCGTCACTACAACACCATTATGCGCCAGCCAAAGATTAGGGATGCCCTCGCGAAGGAGAAGGCGACGATTGGCCCTCTGCGCGCGTAATAGGTGTGAAATGTGTTGTTCGTAGCCACGTGTTTTTTTGTATTTTTGCTTCGTCCTTAACTCTTTCCATCTGTGCGTACAAGTAAAACAAAAAAAAACAAAAAAAGGGCCTTTCCTTTTTACCTCCATTCATTCGTATCTCCATCCTCATCGTTATCTTCACCGTTCTGGTTTCTTTTCTTTTTTTTTTTATGGTTGTGTTTTGTTTATTTGATGTGTTTTACCGTTTTTTGACTCGTATGTTTCTCTACCGCATTCCTTGATGCGACAGATGCAAAAAAAGAAACCAGGAAACGAAGGAAAGAAAGACAAGGAAGAACGTTCGCACACTTTCTGTTTCTTCCAATGTGTGAGTTCAGTGTGGTTTGGTCTAGTGGTTTGATGGTTGCTGTTGGTGTTGGTGTTGTTTTGGTAGCACGCACACTGCAGCAGGGAAAAACAACGACAAAAAGAAGGGAGAGTGTGTTTTGCTCTCCTTCCCCGCTAGCCCAATTCGTTTTCAAGATCCATCGTGTTCTCCTTTCTTTCTTTCTTTCTTCTTTCTCTCTTTTTTTTTTCCTCCCGCTCGCTGTTCTCCGCGGTCGGACTTGTCAAAACCAGATGTGATCTCCTCGAGACCAAAAAAAAAATGACATAAAACGAGTGCGTTCGCGTATTGGGGGTCTCTTACCCAACCATATCCGGCAGAGGCACGCTCCTTCTTGTGTGTTAGGAGTATATGTGTGCGTGTTTGCGCGCGTTTGCGTGTCTAGGTTAGCGCACAGACCGTTGGTCAGCGCTGCGACAGCCTCTCAGTAAGACGGCGCACATATAGGTTCTTTTTGTTTGCAAGCTGTGCGTATTTGTGGGTGTCTCTTGCAGTCTGCCAACCACACTATTGCCTCTCTCCATATTCGTCTTTTCTTTTCTAACTACTCACCTTCTGTCTCACTGTGCCCCGTGATCCTCTTCCGTAGTAGCACACGTACATACACACTAGCACTTTATCTTTCACTCGCTCTCGCTCCCTCCCAACAAAGTACACAGGTATCTTCTTCTCTTTATTTCTTTTTTTTTCCCGCATCGCTGGTGGTTCACGCTGACACAAGCCTCGAAACTTGCGCATGTGCTCATTGACTCATTCAGAAATCTCTGATCTCACGCACCCCCTATACTAGGTTCAACAAGAACACAGAGAGACTGCACAGAAAAAGCTTCATTCTTGGTTTTCACTTTTTTTTTTCTTTTTCTCCGTCCACGGCAGATATTATCAATAACTCAAACACTCAAAAAAAACTCGAAATGGTGGCCAGCCTCATTGTCGTGCACCTAGTTCTTGCACTGCTCAACTTTCTGGCGAGTATTGTGCAAGGCATTGCCTCCTTCGGCGATGCTGTTCTGCTTCAAGTGTTGTGGTTTATTGTCTGCAAGGCGTTCCCCGATCCGTTCAATCAAACCCCCCTCGGTGATGTGCCGGTCAAGGTCGTTGCCCTGCTCATGTACGCGCGTGTGCTTTTTTCCGCGCCGTATATGGCCTACCTCTGCATGCAGAGCGGTGGTTTGTTCTCGAAGAGCATGTGCCTGTACATGGCAATCCCGTCGACGACGTGCGCCATCATCGGCGTCTACGTCTTCTCCAAGGCGGACGGCGGCTCGCTGATGTTGTTCCTGGGCATCTCCAGCCTCATCTTCGCCATCATCTTCACAGGCATTCTTGCCTACCGCTACTACAAGCGCCACCTCGTCAAGAAGAAGCGCACGGATGACGGCGCGGCGGCGGCGGGAGCGGCGACCTCGGCCACGTCCCGGACTGGCGCCGCCCCGCATGCTCCCACCTCCGCGACGGAGGTGACGGTGATCGACGAGATGGCGCTCGTCGAGCAGGAGCTCGCCACCAGTCGCAACGCGAGCTTCGCCGGGACCTGGCCCGCTGGCACTGGACCGGGTGCCCCCTGTGGGGCCGACAGCGCAAGCGACGACGACGATCTGCGCACCATCATGAGCTTGACTACAGGTGAAGCCTTCTCGCGTCGTGAGGCGCGGACGCCGGTGATTAACGAGGACGAGGCCGGCCCGAACCCGGCCCCGCTGACGCACCAGCAACTGTCCCCCACGGAGACGATGACCTACACACGCGTGCAGATCAACCGCAACCTCGACGAGAATGGCAAGATCAAGCGCACGACCAAGATTGCGGCTGGACTGGCGGCCGCCGCATCGGGCATCATGGGCTCGCTGACAGGTGTGGGCGCGCCACCGCAGGTGGTGTTTGTGCTGTGGTTTGAAGTGCCGCAGTACATTATTCGCGTCAACTTCGCCATCCAGTCGATTCCCGCCGCGGTCTTTCGCTTTGGCATTGCCGTCTTCAAGCCGCTCTTCTCGTGGGGCATGACGCCCTACTTGATCAACGCCGTGCTCTCCGGCTACGCGGGTGTGTTTGTGGGCAACAAACTCGGCAAGCTCCTCGGTCCGAATGCATTCAACGTGTTTGTGCTGATGATCCTGCTGCTCTCGTCGCTGCTCATGGTGACCGAGAACCCGTACGTGCTCGCACTGTGCACTGTGGCCAGCTTCGTCATCAGCGGCGTCGTCACCTGGTACGAGCGCAAAACGCTGCTCCCGAAGGTGGAGCAGCAGCGTGCCGCGGAGATTGAGGTGTACGCGAACCGTCCGGGCATTGTCGCTGAGCACGACCCTGTCAACCGCCGAGGCAGCCGCACCACAGCGCACGCCGAGCGCGCCAACGGTGTGCCGTCCGATGCGGGGGCATCCAAGACGACACGGCCCATGGCCCCAGCCTCGCCACCGCCGCTGCCGGCCGCGGACAACATCGCCGGCGACCCTCTCGGTGTCGGTGCAGGTCGTCGTGGTGTCAAGAAGAGCGCGAGCGTGCTGACGGTCGACAGCGAGGCGAGCAGCGGCGTCGGCCGCCGTGTGCGCAACGCCGAGAAGTTCCGCCCCCCGTCGCTCTTCACGACACCCAACTCGTCGCCGCTGTCGCAGATCGCCCCACCATCGCTGCCGATGGCGAGCAGCAAGGCCACCGATGTGGTCGTCGTCCCCTCGCAAGTGGAGCCGCCGGCGGTGCCGCCGTCGAGTGCGGCGTTGCAGACCGAAGACAAGCCGCACCAGGTGCAAGACGACGATGAGACGCTCGCGTAGGACCTGTGCGCAGGCGCCGCTATCAGAGAGGAGGAGGGGGAGAAAGTTGCACGCTCGCCCTTCTATCACGATCTCCCTTTTATGACAATCTCTTCTCTTTTGGTGTTCGCTTTTTTTTTTGTTGTTGTCGTTGACGTTATTGTTGTTTTATCTGGTGTGTTTGTTGTTGTCTCTGTTTACTGCGCCGTCACCATTCTGGTATGTCGCGAGGTCACTAGCAGTGCTGTGCCCAATCACACACACACACACACAAGGAAAAGAAAAGGGATTGGTGTACTGTGGCATGCTCCGTGAAAATGGGCAACCACATTAAAGTACGCGAAGCACATCAATACGGGTCGAAAGTTGTCGTCTTCACCAGCTCTCCTCAGTGCAAGAGGAGGAAAACTCAGGGCATGTAGGCATCCGCATGTGTCAGTGTATTCTTTGCCTCGACTCCGCAAACATGCGCAAGCACATCTATCTTCCTGTGTGGAACAAGCGCGTCCTAAAACACTCCACCTCTCTCTCTCTCTCTCTACTTCCCTTTTCCTTTTTCTCTTCGACATTCGCTCGCGCACCTATACATTGAAGAGAAGTAAAAAAAAAAATGTCCACAAGTGCGTCTTCAGGCTCCGCCCTGTGGACGGCCGATGTGCACAGTGCACGCCAGCTTGTCCAGGTATTCCGCGAGTGTCACAACGCGCTCGGCACAATCGAAGCAAATCTGGCCGCCCTGTCGAACATTACGCATCAAAAGCGCGTGTTGGAGGCGGCGATGCGACGACGCGCGCACTGTTTTGACAGCGCACGCAGCAGCAGCAGCGGCGGCAGCGGCGCGGAGGGTGGCGATGGGCACGGTGCGCGCGCCAAGACGAGTGCCGTCGCAGTGGCCCCGCTGGGCGTGCTCGTCGCCTTCACGCCGGCCACCTCCGAGGCCCTCCTCGGACAACATCAAGACGATCAACAGGCGCTGCTCTCCGCCCTCCACCAGGCGGAGCAGAAGTGGGCTCACCGGGTGCAGCGCGCCACACAGCTTCTCGGCACGCTCGAAACCCGCCTCGTGTCCGCGCCTGCGACAGCCACCTCGGGTGATCGCGTGGGGAGTGCGGCCACGCGCAAAGCCGCCGCCGCCGCGTACATGGATTCTTTTTATGGCACCAGTTCTGCCAGTGGTGGCAAACAGGCCGGTGCCGCGGCGTCCTCGTCGGCATCATCGCGGCGACCCCTTCCGCCAAGTACGTCCAGCTCCGCCGCTGCGTGCGCTTTTTATCAGCAGCACGTCGGCCTGCCCTCTCTCGCGGCCCTCTTCGAAGCCTGTCGTGGTCTGGTCGCGATTCTCCTCCGCATGCACACCGCGCTTCACGAGCTGACGCTGGCGCTGCGGAATGATCTCCTGCGCACGCTCAGTGGCACCCGCAGCGCCGCCGTGGCGATGTCGGCCTGGCTGGAGGAGAACCACTTTGAGAGTGCAGCGGTGGCCGCCACTGCCACCACCAACACTGCTGCTGCTGCTGCTGCTGCGCAGGCCGTGCCCGCTCACACGAACGCACGTCCGTCCGTGAAGCAGCTCTTGACGTGGGAAGATGCCCTTGCGGAGGCCGAGAAGGCCATCTCACCGAGCTGGCAGCGCTGGAAAGATGTTTATCTGACGGAAGAAAGCTATCTGCTCCTCGCGGTGTAACTTCGGTGCCTGCAAGTCACACGAAGAAAAAGATGTGTGCGGGTTTTTTTTTCTTGGTGTAAGAATAACTTTCGATTAAGCAAAAAAAAAAAAGCAACAACAAAACTACAAAAAGGAACGAGAGGCAGTGATTGCTGCCAACGCGGCATACGTCAGATCAGGTAGCCTGACTACGATTCTGGTATGTATGTGTCCACTCTCATCAATACGTCTTGCACTCTCATACCTCTCCTTCTCTCTGTTTCTCTGTTTCTTTTGACAACAACACTCAGTATCGCCTTGTCGTCGCTCTTTCTGCTGCCGGCAACTGTTTGGTGTTTCCTTTTTGTCATTGTTGTTTTGCATATCTCCAAACTAGTGTACCGTTGAAGCGCGAGAAGAAGCACAGAAACAATACGCATTCGCTTCTCTCTCTCGTGTCTTCTTCATTCTTTCTTTCTTTCTTTCAAGCTCGCTCTTTACATTTCCTCTCTGTCTCTCTCGATCTGATTGCATCTTTGTGCGAAGACAATCGAACGGTAGCGCGTGTTGTCCTACCTCTTTTTCTCCTCTTCCTCCCCTCCCCAGCCACTTTGGGTAGTGATTGCGTTGATTTTTTCCCACGCGAAAGAAGAAAAAGCTATTTTCACTCACCGTGACACGAAAAAATGGGCTGGCTCGTCGTCTACACCACCCTTGCGGTGTTCAACTTCATGAGCAGCATCATCCAAGGTGTGGCCGGTATTGGCGATGCCATTATTCTCCAAGTCCTGTGGTACTTTGCGTGCGCGACGTCCGACCAGTTCAAGCACACCGCTCTCGGTCCCGAGCCTGTCCGTGCCGTGGCCCTGCTCATGTACATTCGCTTGCTCTTCATGTCGCCGCTCGTGGTGTACCTGGGCTACAATGATAGCATCTTCTCGAAGCAGATGGTCCTGATGATGGCCATCCCCAGCACCATCCTTTCCCTGATTGGTGTGTTCCTGTACAAGAAGATGGACACCTCCTCTCTGAAGATCATTCTGGGCTACTCCAGTCTCTTCTTCGCTGGTTTGTACGGGTTGATTCTCGTCTACCGCTACATGCAGAAGCAGAAGAAGCTCAAGAAGCTCAAGGAGAAGAACGTCAAGCTGACGGTGGAGGCAGAGGCCATTGAGGAGGAGGGTCGCCTGAGTCACAACGCGAGCTTTCAAGACCTTCGCGCCAGCTTCGCGGGGTCCGGCCCCCTCACGAACACCTCGCTCATGTTCCACAGCACCCCGCTGGCCTCCGCGCGCGCGGGCGGCTCGGGCCCGGCGAGTCAGAGGAGCCCCGGCACCTTCCAGACCGCCAACATGTTCGACTCCGATCCGCTCGCCAATCAGCCAGCGCCGGAGATGGACCCCGAGACGGGCATTCTGGCCGGCACCACGGAGGCCTACCTGAGTACCATCGGTAACGAAATCTTCACGGCCAACGAGACAGCCCAGCCGCAGATGACAGAGGCGAACGTGCCGCCGCTGGAGCTGGCGCGTCTGTCGCCGCTCGCCACCATCACGTACACCCGCGTCCGTATCAACCGAAACATCGACGCGAACGGCAAGATCAAGATGAGCACCAAGATTGGTGCCTCCGTCGCGGCCTCGATTGCCGGCCTCATGGCGTCGCTGACTGGTGTGAATGCGCCGCCGCAGATTATCTTCATTCTGCTCTACGACGCCCCGAACTACATTGTGCGCGTCAACTTCAGTGCGCAGACGATTCCCGGCGGCCTCGTGCGATTTCTTCTCGGTATGTACAACGGCATCTTCAACACTGGCCAGGTCCCCATCTTCCTCACCACCATCATCTTTGGTGGTGCCGGTGTCTATGTCGGTAACCTCGTCGGTCGCCTGCTTGGCCCGATCAGCTTCAACGTGTTTGTGCTGTTCCTCCTGCTGCTCTCGGCGTTTGTCATGATCACGAACAACATCACCTTTTTGGCGTGCTTGACCATCCTCACTGCCGTCGCCACCATCGGCTGCGGCTACTGGGAGATCAAGAAGAACAAACCCATTGTCGAAAAGCAGCGCGAGACGGAGATGGAGATCGAGAAGCGCATGTACGACGTCATGGAGGAGCTGCAGCGCAGCATGGCGAGCATGCCGGCCTCGCTGCGTGCCCAGTGGGCGGCCGTGAACATCGACAACGACGACGTGGAGGGCGATGGCTCGCGCAGCCAGCCTGTGTCGCCCAACACGACCAATTCGCCAACAACCATGAATGGCGCGCCGTCGAACGGCGCGGAGGACTACGGCCACGGGCTGTCGCGCAAGAGCAGTGGGGATGTTCACGCGCAGAGTGGCACCCCTCACGGCGATATTCTGCGTCCGGTGGCCATCCACCCGACCGTGGTGTCACCAAGCTCGTCCACCGCGGGCACGGGCTACCGCAAGGCGAAGGATGTGGTGGTGGTCGACCACGACAGCGACTTCTCCGCGGACGACGTCGCGCCGGACGTGCAGACCACGCGCATGCGCACGCGCGATCCGGTCGACGAAGACGACGACGAGGCCGGTGCGGCCGCCACGTCGTCGAAGCCGGACGTGGCTGGTGTCGAGGCGACGGACGTCGCTGTCAGCTCCCCGGTCGGCAGCGTGCACACCGTGTCCGCAGACGAGGATAACCTGCGTTGACCGAGAAGGAGAACAGCAAGAAGAAGGGAGAATACAGGAAAGCGATGGAAAGGATAAGAACGGCCACGAAACACATCCCAGCTAATACGACAGCATGAACAGCAACCGAAAGCGTGAATATTTTGTTTGTTTTTGGTTCTTGATGTGTTGCCTTCATCACTCGTTCGTGCGAGACAAGTTGCATTCCACGCGCCTTTGTTCTGCTTTTTTTTTTCAAATCTCTCCAACTCGTTTGGTATTTCCTTTCTTTTCTCCCTTGTTTTCTTTTTTACTCCCCTGAGATGTCTCAATTACTTTATTTCTTTGTTTCAGTTATATTTCCCTCCTCGTTCATACTCTTTGTTTCTTCATTGTTAAGCATGCGGTTTTCTTTTCCTTTCTTTTCTTTTCGCTTTCAGTCTCTCGGCCCTCGGTGTGCTTTGCCGGTTCTCAGAGAAACTAACCGCATTTTTCTCTTCGCTTTTTTTCTGTTCTGGTGTGTCTAGTCGAGTGCACGTAGGCACACATTGCACTCTCCCTTTGTCCACACACTCACACATCTAGACACGTCACCCACACTGGGTGCAGACGAGAGAAAAAAACGAAAAACGAAAGCAAAGAATGAAATTGAAAGGGAAATAGAAATAATGCCTACATGCGTTTGAGTTGATCCTGCCCTTACACACAGACGCCCTGGTCAGTGTGGCGCCAAAGCTCACACCGTCCTGGTTGTTGTTTTCTTTTGCAGAGAGAACTCGTTTTGGTATTGTTGATTTTGTGGTGGTGGTGGTGCTGGTGGTGGTGGTGGTTTTTTTTTTTTTTTGGGATATGCTGTTGAATGTGAATTCATCCAACTGTTGTTGTTAACTGTTAACATAAGAGCGATTGGACCCCTTGCGTGCTGTTGTTGTTGTTTTTCTCTTTTTCTCCTGTTCCTCCTTTCCCCGCGTATTCGAATTGCAGGTGGTATCTCATGTACTCTGGTTGACTCCAGTCTTTTCTGATGGTTGCACCATCTGCAAAGAAAAAAACTTGGACTCACCCAACGGAAAGCAAGAAAGAGGAAGAAAGAGGAAGACAAACAGAACAGTTACATTCGTGTGTATACTTTCACGAGCAATGCGGTACTGGTGGGAAAAAAGACGTTCTTGATCCTTCGTGCACAAACTCTGCATACCGTCGTGTTTGGAAGCTGGGGGCCATCAATGGAAAAAAAAAGGATAGAATAAGAGCTCATCTTAGGTTCAAGGCAAATTGATCAGCAACACGGACCCAGGTTCCGTCTCTCCCTCTCTTGCTGCTTTCGTGTCTCCCGATACCACGCGCTCTTCACTGTACGCACGTGAAGGCCAATCAGAGCGGCAACGAGGACGAAAAGGCCAGTTTATCAGAGATCGCGGCAAAAAGGCAGAGAAAAGTGTCGATGTTGTTGTTGTTTTTTAATGTGCGTTGCGAGCATCCATCACTCTCTTGTGTCACCACATGCAAACTCAATTCTCATCCTTCGCTCCTCATTGTCCTTGTGCCCTCTTCTCCGTGCTTCAATTATCGGCCTAGCCTCTCTACTCAATAGCAAGCCATTCAAAACAAAACTACAAAGCAAAACTCACTCTTCACCCCTCTACAAGCACACGCACACACAAACAAACAAACCGTTCTTTACTTCATTCATTTTATTTTATTTAACTTTTGAAAACAAACACAAGTCATGTTCCGCCACACCGATAAGAGCACGTGGATCAGCACCGTTGACCGCCCCAATGCCCCTCTGGTCCCCATCATCGCCCCCTCGATCCTCGCCTCCGACTTTGTGTCCCTCTATGACGAATGCATGAATGTGCAGTCCCCGGCTGGCGGTGCCTCAGAGTGGCTTCACGTCGACGTCATGGACGGTCACTTTGTGCCCAACATCTCCATCGGCCCCTGCGTGGTCGAGTCGATGCGCAAGCGCATGCCGGATGCCTTCCTCGACGTGCACTGCATGATCACGGAGCCTGAGAAGTGGATCGCCGACTTCGCCAAGGCCGGCGCGTCGCAGATGACGTTCCACATTGAGGCCGCGGCCAACGCCGAGGAGGCCGCCAAGAAGGTCCGCGCGGCCGGCATGCAGTGCGGCGTCGCTCTCAAGCCCAAGACCCCCATCACCGACGAGCTGCGCGCGCTCGTGGAGAAGAAGCTGGTGGACATGGTCCTCGTCATGACGGTCGAGCCTGGCTTTGGCGGCCAGTCCTTCATGAACGACATGATGCCCAAGGTGGCCGAGTTGCGTGCCGCCTACCCGCACCTGAACATTCAGGTCGACGGTGGACTCGGCGAGAAGACGATTGAAGCGGCCGCGCAGGCGGGTGCGAACGTCATTGTCGCCGGTACGTCCGTGTTCAAGGCCAAGGACCGCAAGGAGGTGACTGACATGATGCGCGAGACCGTGCGCAAGCACGTGTGCACCAGCAGCCTGTAATAATGCCGCGCGGAGGAGTGGGAATAGGGGAATGAGACAAGCATGCACACGCACACACACACACACACGCACACACGCACACACACACACACACACACACACACATTGACGTGTACTGACGGTGAGGAGTGACGAGAGCGCTCGCTCGGTAAGATTATTGTGCCGTGCTGAGATCACTGTCTTTCTTATTTGTTTCTTAAGACTTACTTTTTTTTCCTCCCACTGGCCTCCCTCTGTTGCGTGCGCGCTATAACGGCTAACCAAAAAAAAAAATGAATACAGCCCAGTTGCGCTCGTCGTCGCCATGAGCCCACCTGTACGCACTCTGTGGGTGGATGGTTGTCGCGTGCCTGGTTGTGGACTCGCGCCTGCAACTGCTCTTTGCGTTTCCGAGAGAGAGAGAGAGAGAGAAACAAAAACGAATTATCTCCCTGCCAGACACCGTTCATACTGCACTACTCAGCCCTTGCACACACACACACACACACACACATACACATGCACACGCTCCTCCTTTTCCTTCCTTCTCCCTTTTCTTCTCGCGTCGTCGTCACGGGCCAGCAGGCAGTGACGATGAACGAAGCAAAGTTTGTCACGGCGTTTGCGGACAAGCTCCGTGCGGTGCCTCATCGCGACATTACGCACACCGCGTACGTGGACTGGTTCAGCCTCTACGTCAACCTCACAAAGCAGATGCCACTCACGGCCCGTGCGGCCCGTGCGTCGCGCGCGCACCTGCGTCTGGTCGACAACATGCTCTGGTCGAGCCTCGTGGCCCCACGTTGGAATGAAGTGGACGTGTTTCTCGATCACAGCGCAGTGGTGGAGCGCCTCGCTCGCTACCAAGGTGCATCGTCGACGACATCGACGTCGTCCTCGCCCTTCTCGGAGCAGCTCTGGTTCCGCCGCGTTCGTGATCCCGGTGGTGTGGGTCTGTCCTGGGCGGATACGCGGGCGGAGTTCGGCGGCACTGCGGAGGAGAGCGAGGGCGTCACGCGCGGTGGGTCTTCTCTGTGCTGCGACCTCGTGACGAGCGATTTTCTCGCCGAGCCCCTTCTGGGCGGCCAAGCCATCGAGAACTGGCGACAGGCGCTGCGCCAGCAAAGCGAGGCGTTGAATACAGCCGAGTCCGCCACTGCCGGCCGCGCAGCGTCGTCGGCGAGCACGGAAGATGGCGACGTCGCTGCTGAAGCGACCCACCTCACCTCGTCCATTGTGCTGATCCCTTTCAGTGCGATGTGGGCCATCAAGGAGCAGGCCTTTCTGCACACCGGGGCCGCCACCTCAACGGACAAGCGACCCTTGACGCTGCAGGAGCGTGGAGCTCGCCAGGTCCTGCTGCAGTCGCTGCATCAGCTCTTGCAACTTCAGGTGGAGTTGTCGGACAAGCAGCGACGGATGCCGGCACCCGCCCGTGCGGCGCCGGCCCCGCGCCTGCAGCTCGCCGTGCTCGCGCCATCGGAGGAGTTCGATCTCCTGTGCGGACTCCCACGTCTGCAGCGCGCGCACCAGACGTCGCAAAGCCCACAAGACGTGTCTCTGGTGGCGACGGCCCCCTGCCTCCAGCTCCACACGGTCTGCGAGAATCCCTCCGCGCGGCTCGTCTACTTCCTTCTTCACCAACTGGCCGAGTCGCCACGGACAGCCGCGTGGCACCTCGTCGCCCCGACGGCGACGCACACGACGTTGCGACGCTGCGCAGCCGGGGCACTGCAGGCCGTGCCTGTGCGCGCGCAGACCCAGTTTCAGCTCTCGTCTCTCGACACGTTGGGCGAGGTGGCGGGTCGTGGACTGGCGCCGGGCGAGAGCACCGTGCGAAGCGTGCACCGCCAAGCGCGCCAGGGCTGTCAGGACACGGTCCGTCGCATGGCGCAGCGGGAGGAGAACCTGCGCCAGTCGTATTCACAAAAGTAAAAAAAAACGTTGAAAGTTTTTAAAAGCAAAAGAACGAAAAAAAAAAGTTCGTCAACACAATTGAGAGTTTCTGTTTGCAAACAAGGGAGCAGAGGGTACATGACTGGTGCGCGTTTGTCTGTACGTGTGTCTAAGGCTTGCTGATGAACAAGGCACATCTGAGCACGGAGACGAAAGACGACCGCGACAGTTGGCGTGTCGAACGTGTTGGTTGTTTCTCCTACCGAGCTCTCTCCTCAATCATGTTTGGGTGATTCATCGAGTCAAGCCTACCGTTGAGTTTCACATTGTGCCCCTTCTCCTCTCATCTTCCCTTTGCCTCGCGTCATGTTTTGCATATTCCCCTTTGTTGATTCACGCAAACATTCGAACGAAGAATCCACAGCGTTCTGTCATTTGTGCACTGTATTTTCTGCTACGCTCATCATCTCTCTTTTCTTTCTTTTTTTCTCTTTCATTGTGTGTGTGTGTTCTTGCTTTTCGCCGTTGACCACAAGAGCCGTCATCGTCTTTGTGCCACGCGAAAAAGAAAAAAACATCAAAACCCAAAAGTGCCACACCTCACGTGGTCCGCAACGAACGATGATTTACAACCCGACACCAGCGCTAGATGCCGGCGCGAGCGCGGCGAGTTCAAGCGTCCGTGCGCCGGGTGACGATGCGGTCGGCTTCAACTTCACCACCATTCTGTGCGTCGCGTGGTCCACCTGCGGCCGCAACATTGCCTTTGGCACGCCGGATGGCATCATGGTTTTCAGCACGGAGCAGGCACTCGAAAGCAGCATCGCCACCCAGGCCCGTCCTGACACCAGGGCGGAGAAACACGACAAGCACAGTACGGTGCCAGCACCGGTGCCGGCTACGGTGGCATCACAGGGCGAGGTACAACGACCCGCAGGTCTCCCTCCGAGCGAAGGGGTGACCTCCACAGACAGTCTCAGTCGTGGCGGCGGCGGCGGCGGCGGCCGCACCGCCCACCAGAGCCACGTGGAGGACGCGGAGCTGGAGGCGGAGTCGTTGCGGAGCATGTCGCCGCTCACGCCCTGGGAAGACAAGGACGACAGCGCCGACGCCGACTGGGGAGTCGATGCGCACCACTTCCACAACCACTCGCTGGCCACCGAGGACGACGACGACGAAGACGACGAGGCGAGCCACAGAAGCGCGGAGGCCGACAAGATCGGCAAGAACGGCGAAGACGTCAACAAGGCGGAGCGAACTGGTCAGGACTACCTCCTCTGTGACAAGGCTGCGCGCGCACAAGTTGGGGTGCGCGAGGTGTGCCGCCGGCTGATTGAAGGCGGTGTCGGCACCGTCGCGCTCTGTGGGCAGTCGAGCATCATCGCCGTCGCCGGGGCCGCCTCGCCCTACTCGCCACACGCAGCGCGCACAGTGAAGGTCGTGGATGTGAGTGAGCCGTATCACGAAGACCCCTCCTCACTGCCTGCCACGCTGGACACGGACCTCTCTGTGCCAGATAGCTCAGATCTAGCACCGCCTTCTGCCGCCGAGTCCGCCAGTGTCCGCACCGACGCGGCGCAGCCAGGCGATGGCGGCACGGACGGCAAGGTCGAGGACGATCTTGAGGACGCGCAGGAGCCTGTGAACCGCTTCCTGGGTCTCACAAGCGCGCTCCGCCCCGGCCTGGACACGGTAGGGCCTGTGCTCCCGAGCGGCAACCTCGCGCGTCTGGCGTACGAGGAGCGGCTCGTGCGCGCGGCGTGTCAACGGGCCACGACAAGTACCGCCGACACCGCGCCAGCCAGGGCCGTGAGTGAGTCCGTCGTCATTGACCTCGACGCGTTCGTGAGTCCGACTGGGGCGCCCGCGGTGCCGCTCACCCCTGCCGAGACAGCCACTGCGGAGGCCATCTCGACCTTCCGCCGCCAGCACGGCCCCGCGATCCTTTGCGAGCAGGTCTTCTCGGCCGAGGTCGGCGCGCTCTGCCTCACACCATACTACCTCATCGTCGCGCAGGCCGGCCACCCCAAGTCCCCCGAGCAGTCCTGCCTCTACGTGTACAATCGGCAGTGGACGCAGTCTCTCTGTCTTTACTTTTTTCCCTGCAGCGATCCGCGCTTCACCAAGGACTGCTTCGCTGTCGCCAGCACGTGGAGCCCGTCGCTAACGCCGCATCTCACCGCCACCGGCAGCGCGACACGGCCGGCGCACGGTCTGCGCTATCACCACGCTGTGCTGCCCGGCGACAAGCGCGGGGCTGTCCGTCTGCTCAGCTTTCAGAAGCCCGCTGCACGCGGCGGTGAGGAGGGCGGCGTCGGCGGTGTTTCCGCGGCGGACGAGGCCGCGATGAACGGCACCTTCTCCGTTGATCAGATTCAGGCCTTCACCAGCACGCCGATCCGCGCGGTCGCCGTGACCGCCGATGGCACCCGCGCCGTCGTGACGAGCGAAGAAGGCAAGCGCATCAAGCTCCTTCAAATTCGCGGGGGCACGTTCGATCTGCAGTTTCTGTCCCTCGACCGCGGCCTCACGCGTGCCGTCAACGATGCTGTTTCTCTGCATGTGGTCAACATTCCGGACTGGCAGCGGCCAAGCGGCCACACAACGCCGTCGTCGTCCTCTGCGTTCTCTTCGTCATCGTCCCTTGCCACGCGCTACGCACTCGTCGCGATGGTCACGACGACCGGCACCGTGCACCTCTACTTGGTCGATGTCGCGCGTCAGGTGCAGTGGGAGTGCCTCGGCGTGGACACCCGTCTGCGCCTTGTGCATGACGAGCTTGGTGTCTCGCTGCGTTTTCCGGAGCCCACCGTCGCCCTGGACAAGGCGATGCTTTTGGTGCTTCAGTTCCCCGATAGCTCCGCGCCGTACGCGCGTGGCGAGCACCGCGTCGACGCAAGCGCCTCGGCTCCTTCGCCACTGGCCACGCACACCGAAGCCGTCGCGCCGCCACCTCCGTCCGCCACCGCGAGCGTGTGGCAGCCTTTTCGTCTGGCCTCGTACCAGGCGGTGTTGTCGAGCGTCACGCGCGCAGAGCGGCCGCCCGCCGTGCAGTCCATCTCGCTCATGAAGTCTGCCTCGAGTTGGCTGAAGAGAGATGTGGCCGGGAGTAAAAGCAGCGGCACTGTCCCGAGCAAGGCGGAGGGAAGCATCCAGTGCCAGTTCAACGACTATCTGCCGTTTCTCTGAGGTCTCATCGAGGAGGTCAAAAAAAAAATAAGAGGGTGGGGGCAGCCCAGAGGGAAAAAAAGAAAATCATCTAACTGGCTTCTCCCGACGCTCTCTCAGCTGATGTCTCGCCTGACACACTTCTCTCGTCACCTCATCCTTGTTGTTTTCTTTGTCTCGACTTTTGTCTTTGGTGTTGGTCCCCCCTCATCGCGCCGATCAGGTCTTCTTTGTTTGGCTTCTTTTTCATGCTTACTTTACCTCGTGGTTCTGCACGGTTTCCCTCCTACTGATCATGTTTCTATTTTTGTTTTTTTGTTTTTGCTCCCATCGCTTTATGCTTCTGGCGCGTTTCACGTTGCTCGTCGAGTATTCTATGCTTTGATCACACACACGTGGTGTCACCACCATCACGCGTGCGCTTTTCCTCTTCGACGCCCTGACTCCGGTCGACATCAAAGACAATTGACAACAGAAAAGAAAAAATGGAAAGTCCGTTCATGATCACCATTCACAGGTGGTTTTTCGTTGGCCGCCCTCGTGCGCGTTGTATCGAAGTGTGATCAAGGCACGCGCACCTTCACCAAGTGTTTGCTCACGCTGGATCAGCATAGCCTTCAATGTGTCTTCTCCTCGTCAGGTTGGTTCTTTGTCTTTTTTTTTCCTTCACACCTCTCTCTCCTTGTCTCCCCCTTCCCTCTCCCTCTCTTCACTCACTCGTTCCACCCTGTGATGCTGACGTCGTATTGCTATTCTCCCCCACCACAAGAATACAATCTAGCGATCCATCGTTCATCCTTGACAGCATCAATTTAAACCTCTCGAAAAAAGACTCTTTTTTTCAAATCAGCACAAAAAAAAAACAGCACCACCACCTCGAATTCAACATGTTCTACATTGACACGTGGATTTGGTGTGCCTTCACCTACATCTGCAGCTGGATCGGCCTGATCAGCATGCTCACCTACCTCCTCTCCGTCACCATCCAGCAAGTTGCCCTGCGCTTCCCGCGCAACCTGAAGAAGGCGTACAAGGCGGAATGGGCGGTCGTCACCGGCTCCAGCAGCGGCATCGGCAAGGCCATTGCCGAGAAGCTCGCGACCCAGGGCGTGAGCGTCGTGCTGGTGGCGCTCGACGACAAGATGCTCGCCGACACGTTTGCCGAGCTCCAGAACAAGTACCCCGCCGTGCAGTTCCGCAAGTGCGGCGTGAACCTGGCGGCCAAGGACTACGGCTACATGGGCCCCATCATCGAGTCTACCAAGGATATCGATGTCAACCTTCTCTTCAACAACGCCGGCTACATCAGCACGGGCCTCTTTGCCGACACCGAGCTCGAGCGTCTCCGTTGCAACCTGGAGTGCAACGCGGGCTGCGCCGTCCCCATCACGCACCACTTCCTTCGCAAGATGCTGGAGCGCAAGTCCAAGGGCCTCGTCACCTTCACCTCCTCCGCGTCGTGCTACCTGCCCGGCCCGACGGCCACCATGTACAGCCCCTCCAAGGCGTTCCTCACCAACTTCGCCAGCACCATTGCTGCCGAGAACCACGACGTGGGCATCGACGTCGTTGTCATCCACCCGTCTCCCGTGAACACGAACTTCTACAAGAACGAGGGTCCTCAGCTCGACTCCCTCAAGACGGCCCAGAAGGCGGCGGCCTCCCCGATGAACATTGCCGACCAGATCTTCGCCGCGGCCGGCCGCATCACCGTGTGGGATCAGGGCGTCACCTGCGCTGTGTTCCGTCTGATCAACAAGGTCATTGACTTCCAGATCTTCACCGAGATCATCACCCGCTTCGCCTTCCTCAACGGTGACCACAAGAAGCTCATCGGCCAGTCCAAGGTGCGCCAGGGTGCGGCCGCCAAGACGGAGTAAACCCTGAAACAAAAAAGCAAACGAGCAAACAAACAAAATGCGCAAAAAAAAATGAGTGAAAAAGAAATAATATATGGTGAACGGAGGCTGGACTCAACAGCAAAAAAAGAAAATTGAGTCGCAAGCCCCGATTCACCTTCTCTTTCTAACGAAAATGAATGCCAGCGGCGAGCATCACCTTTTGTGCGTGTGTGACGCGGTGGCTCCTCTGTCCATTGATACGTATATACATGTACGTCAGGAACAAACAGGATGAAGAACCAAAAAAAACGAATATGAGCGTACTCGTCACTCCCCGGGAGGTAGCGACGTCGCTGACCAAGACAGATTAGATGTGAACGTTCCTTTCGCATCTGTCCTTGAATCGGCTTATCTCGCCAGCAAACGAGGGGGATTGGCACGAGACTTTCTCAGTTGCCGCACGCTCGTATCAAGAGAAAACAGGGAGTGTACGCATCCCCCCTCCCCCTTTTTGACGACTACTGCACGACTGTCAATCGCATGTGGTGTGTAGGTGCGTCAGAATACCTGCGTACGTGTGTCTGCGTGTCTTGTCGCGAATGATGCTCCTACACCTCTCGTTCTCATCCTCATTTCACCTTCTCTCCCTCTTCTTCTCTTTTTTGACACGCCGCATCCAGCCTTGGTGTGTCCAGACTTCACACGGCGAGCAAGAACAACAACATTAATTTTTAAAAAGAAGATGAAAGCACAAAAAGTGTCGTATCAGCGCGCGGCTTCCACCGTGTTCGGCGCGATGCAGCGGGCCTCGTTGGAAGTGCAGCAGCACCGCGACGCTGAGGGGACACGTCCGCCCGCGATCGCGGCAACGGCCACAAAGCACGCGCGTGGTTCGTTGACGCCCGCACAGGCCTCCTCGACGGCGTTTCTGATGCCGTGCCTGGCGCAGCTCGCCACGCGCGATGCGTTGCCCTTGCGAGGGGCTGCTGTGGTGGCGGCGGAAGTCGCGACCGGGGCCCTGCCGGCCAGGACGGAGGATGGGCGTCTGCCGCTTTCCCAGCTCTGCGACTTGGTGGACGCGTGCCGGCGAGTTTCTGATTTGTCCGTGGTGCGCAGAGCCCCCAACGTGGCACCGAAGGCGCGCGAGGACGTCGTCGCGAGGGCGGAGGCGGTCGAGGTTGACGACGACATCGATGTAACTGACGACATCAACGCCGTCGACGTTCGCGGCGAGCAGGCGGCGCTGGCGGAGGCGCTGTTCGAGGCCTTGGAGGGCTACAACCCCACGCTTGATGCGCGGCTTGTGGAGCGGGTGGCGCAGCGCGTGGATGTCGCACTCGCGCTCGAGCAAGCCCAGCACCTGCTCGATCTCGCACACCAAAGCCAGCACAGCGGCGATGCGCCCACCGACTCCGCTCGACACGACGCCTTTGTCACCCTCCTCGGCCGCTGGCGAGCCGAGCGCGAGGCCCGCGCCGCCCCTGCGGAGAGCCTGGACTCGGCACCAGCACATGCCAAGAGTCGCGCGGCTGCACGGGCCGCGTCGGAGCGAGCGGCCGAGGCGGCGGCGTGGCGTCTTGCGGAGGAAGAGGCCGGCATCGTCGCGCGCCTGCATCTTGGGCAAGGCACCAATCGGCAGCGGCTGGCCGGTGTGTTGAAGGACGTTGGTGATGTGCAGGTGAGTGAGGTGCTGCCCGGCGGCCAGGTGGTGACCTTCACGCGCGCCACCATGCCCGAGGACGAGACGGCGGTGGAGTGGAAGGGCAAGCACCGGCACAACCTCGTCGCGTCGCTGGAGGCGCTGTTCGCGCCTGCCGAGTCAGCCGACACAGCCCCGCGGCGGGCGGTCTACTTGCACTTCATTGTGCACAAGCACGATGTGCCGCTCGCCGAGCTGTTCCGCTTCTTGACCGCCGTCATTGGGGATGACCTCGTGCAGCCACGTGACTTTGCGGTGTCGCAGGTGCTGGAGGAGAGGGCGGTGACGGTGCAAACGTGCGTGCTGCGCGTCGTGGTGCCGGAGGCGGTGTGCGCCGTGGACGGCGGGGCGGTGGAGTACTGCCGGCACATTGCTCGCCGTCTGATGGAGGTTAACGTGGTGGCCGCCCATCACGGCGTTGCCGGCGAGGCCCCTCCTCGCGAAAAGGCAGCGGCGGGCCTGCGCGAGGCCCCTGTCGCTCTCCAGCTGCTCGAGTGGTTGCCATCGCGGCCCACCACGCACGCGCGCAAGCTGCCCCTGTCCCCGTCATCGTCGTCGTCCGCCGAGGCCGCACCGAGCGGCGGCGGCGCGCAGTACATGTTTCTTGTCCGCGGTGTGCGCCCGCCGCGTGGTGCGCCGCCGTCGTACCTCGAGAGCGTCGTGCAGCGGAGCCTCGCCGCGATGCCCAACTTTTTCGGGCCCGTGCACTTCGGCCCTGTCGGTGTCGCGTGCCCTTTTCGCACGTTTCACGTCTCGGCCGCCTTGGCGCGCGGTCGCTGGGCCGAGGCGCTCATGATGGCGGTGGTGCTCGGTTGGTGGCCGACGGCGTCCAGCCCCGCCCCCACCACCGCCGAGTTTGCTGCCCCGTGGACCGCAGCCGTGTTCGACGCCCTGTCCGCCGGTGAGGACCGTGCGGCGGTGCTGCAGGCGCTCTGGACGACGCACGTGCCGCCCGCGGTGCAGGCGCACTTTGCCGGGGCCGGGGCCGCGCTCGTGTGGAATGTGCTGGCGAGCTGCCGTCTGCAGGAGTGGAAGCAGCACAAGACGGGCACGCAGGCCGGCCTCCTCGATGCCGATCGCGCGATGGCCGGCGACTTTGTGCGCGTCGACGACGCCACCTTGGCGGGGCAGGTGCCGCGCCGCAAGTCCGAGTGCGTCCTGGCGGTCCCCGCCCTCGCCACAGACGCGGCGGACCACACCCATGACGCGGAGGGCCTCGGCACGCCTCGCGTCCGCCCGCTGCTCACAGGAGCGGATGGCCCGGCGCCACCCGTGACGGGCGTGGTGGTGCCGCTTGCCGAAGACAACGCGCAGCTGGCGCGCAGCCCGGCGCTGCACGCGCTCGCTGTGGCCTTGGGGGTGCTCCCGCTCGCGAGGGAAGCCGGTGGGGCAGGGGCGGGCCGTCGGGCCGCGGCCTCTGGCGTCGCGGTGCCGCCCTTTCGTCCGTTGCTGCTGCAGGGCAGCGGGTACCCGCAGGCCGCGCGTCCGTGGGTCAAGGCGTTTGCGGAGCCGTCACACGCGTCGCCGGACACCGCCCCTGCTGCCCCGGCGCTCTACCGCCTCGCCACCGACGTGGCGCTGGCCGGCGCGGGTGACGGCGGCGGCAGTGGCGATCGGCGCGACTTTGCGGCTGTGTCGCGCGGCCGGCAAGGGGCGGTCTGGCCGCTCGGGCAGCGCGGTCGCGGCATGGTGGAGCGGCTGCCGACGGGCCTTCTCGCGGCCACCGCGGCCACGCACACCACCGCGGCAAGTCGTCGCCCGCGCGAGCGCGCCGCCTCGTCGTCGTCGTCGTCGTGGTGCCTCGTGGTGCACGTGACGCTTCCGGCGGCCGCGTACAGCGGGAACTTTCTGCGCGAGTGCCTGGCCTTGCGAGACCAGCGCCAGCCTCTGCGCCGACCACTTGATGAGCTGGCGCGGCGGCTCGCCCTCGATGGCGGTGCGAGCGGTCGCGTCGAGGCCGTCGCCCGTGCGGTCCCGGCGGTGCCCGCGCCGCCAAGCACGCGGGGAGAGGTGGAAGACGCGGTCGATGGCAACCTGTTGTTCCCGCGGCGTCGCGGTGGTGCGTCGAGGTAAGCCAGGGCGTGTTAAGGGGCGGCACCGCGTGTAAAAGCAGCAACGAAACGACACGGACAAATTTGTGTGTTTGCTCTCTCCCTCTTTCGAGGGCAAAAAAAACGACACGACACGGCACAGACAAAAACACAAAAGGAAGAAGAGGGTAGCGCATCTTCTCGTGCGTGCATACCTTCACGTGCGACTTTACCCGCATTCACACGCACGGATGCCACCGTTTCTCTTTTGCTTTCCTCTGTCGGTTTACCGTACGCTGGCAGCCCGGCACACGCCACACACGGCATCCTCCTTCTACTGCTCGCTCCACCACCCGCCTTCCTCTTGTCCATCTCTCCCGCTGTTCTCGTGAAGAGGGGTACCTTTTGTTTATCGTGTTTGTTTGTTTTTCGTCTTGCGCACATGCGCTTTGTCATTGGCCACGCGCCGAGCCGCGGGCAAGACGGGGCTGAAGTGGACGACGCCGAGTACGTCGAGGCCGTCAAGTTTGTCCGCAAGTATGGCTGCTCCATGCTGAGCACCGACGTGTACGCGCACCTCAACGTGATGCACGACTCCATTGAGAACGGCGAGGCAGGTGACGACCGCGTCAAGGCGGCCTACATCAACGCCCTCTCGCGCGACTTGCGCCGCAAGTGCCTGCTCGCGGCGCTTGTGGCCGCTGTGTTCTCCGTCCTCATGTTTGTCTTGATTTACCTGGCCACATCCCGGCTGCTGAAGTCTGCTGTGTAGTGTGTGTCGGTTTGGTGTTGGTTGTGTGCTGCACGTGCCGCAGCCACTGGTGAACAAAAAAAAAAGAACAAAAATAAGGGAGAAATGGAACGGGAACCAGCTGCCGGCGCGCCGCGCGTTCGTCGGCTCTTCCTCGCCACACATGATGCGCGCGAACACGAAAGGAAAGCCAGCCCTTTGCACGGGAATTGAACCTCGCTCTCTCCATACGCCCGCACCCACACACTCTCCAAAAAAAACGAAAAAAACGAAAAACGAAAACATACTCCAGGCGGGACTCGAACCCGCAATCTTTGGATTAGAAGTCCAAAGCCTTGTCCATTAGGCCACTGGAGCCTAGGTCCCATGTCGTTTTTTGACCTGTCAGGGACGAGAAACACTGGAGAAGACGAGGGCAGCGGAAATACTCGAGCGCGACGTGCGCCAAACACTCCATTCGCGTCGTGGGGGGTGGTAAAGTTGCGGGAGAGGGCTTTCGGGTGGTTTTTGGGAGGCTGGCGAACGTGTTTTGCCGTGCGGCCTCCCGGGTGTGTTGGGGCCGGGTGCGCGGGCGGGCCCCAGCCGAAAAGCCAGCGCCGTCGCCAAAAAAACGCCAAGCGCCACACCCTCCCCATCGGCTGCTTTGCGGTGCGGTCCTCCTGCGTGCGTTGGCCTTAAATGGCAGTGGCGGACCGCATACGGCATGTGAATTGGGGGCGGCTCGGGGGGGGGGGGGGTTGTGTGGGCGTTCGTCGCAGACACAAAACCGGCCCCCCGCCTCCGGCGCAAACCAACGCCCGAGGCGCGCGCCATTTCCAGCCACGAGCCCCGAGAAAACAGGAGGCCCACGCCCGTTCTGCTCGACGAAGGGAAGATCGAAATCTAGCCAGGAGAAGGCGTTCGTGCTGATGCGATGCACACGGGGGGGCCAGAACGTTGCGGACCACCGCCAGGTGAACCCCTTCGTGTGGGGCGTTCCTTTCCCGGTCCAGCGGCAGGTGGCGCTGTTCGTGGCGTTTCCGGCGCGGCGGGTGGCGAGGGAACCCCCGCTGCTTTCCCCGCCGGCGAACGGCAGCGTAGCCTGCGCGCGGTATGCAAGGGCGTGGCGATGAGCAGCGTTGTTTTTTTTTTTTTTTTGAGCAGCGGAGGGGCGGGGCTTGTCCTCCAGCCATCCCTTGCGTTTGGCGCGGGGGTACTGGCGGTGGAAAATGGGCGCCCGCACCCCTCCGCCGCGGGACACTCCTCCCGGCGTGCGCTCCCGGTGGCCCCCACCCGCCGTCTTCGGAGCGTGCGCGAGGGGATCCGTTTGACTGCCGAACGTGCGCTGGCATTTGTGGGAAAAGCAGACGCGGTGTCAGCTCCCGCACCGCCCGCACTGTGGTTTTTTCCATGTTCGTCGCCGGCGATCTGAACGTTTGCGCTGGTTGTGCAGTGCTGTGCGCGCGCCTTGGTTGTTGGCGGTTGGCCCCGGCGCGCTGGCAGGCTTCGGGAGGGCGCGGCTTTCCCGCACGCCGCATCGCGGCTGTCGCCGGCGCTTCCGGGGGGCTCCTTCCTGTTTCGTGCCCTTCCCCGGCCCGGCGGGGCGGGGGTGCTCGGCTGTCGCGCGCCGGCTCCGCATCCCCTGACGCCGCCCGGCAACTTGGCGGCCGCCCGCACCGCCCAGCGCCTGAGCCGGACACGGCGCCCCGTTTGGGCCTTCGGAGGAGGAAGCCGCCGCCGCGGAAATGTGTCGGAAACGAACCTTCGCCCCNGGGGGGGGGGGGGGGGGGTTGTGCGGGCGTTCGTCGCAGAGACAAAACCGGGCCCCCGCCTCCGGCGCAAGCCACCGCCCGAGGGCAGCGGCTGCTATTTTCCGCGCTGGCCCACGTGCTCAGCCAGCGCTCCTTCTAGATGCGGCCGCCGCGCACCCCATCCGGCGTTTGAATCCGGGTCAGCGCTCTGGTTTGGCTGTCGGGGAGGGGGGGGGGGAGGCGACAACCGAAGTGTTTTTCTCGGAGGCGGGCCCGCGCCTTGCCTGTTGCGGGCATCCCCTCGGGCTCGGAGGTGGGTTTGGTTTCCGGGCACGCCGTGGCCCAACACTTTTTTGTGACGGCAGGCGCGGGGCCACCACCATCGCCGCCCATCCCGCCCAACAAGGAGGTGTCCTTTTCTCTGACCGTCAGCGGCCACACACCCTACAACTACCTTTCTCTCTTTCTCTCTCCATTGCCGCTCCTATCGTGGGACGATAGCTGAGCTGTCCTTCTGAACTTTCTCGATCACGGCTGAATGGTGATCTGTGTGTTTGCGTGAGCCTTGAACTCTTTGTGGATGTGGCTTGCGGCTTGCCGTAGGCTCTCTTTTGCTTGTCTGTGAGAAGGAGGAGGAGTATGTTGTTTTGGGAGTGGTTGTAGGCTCTCGCTGGTCGCGTGATTGTGATTGTGTGCGTGTGTGTCGTGATGACACGCCGGATACTCTCTCTCTCTTCTCCCTTCTGGCTAAGTCCTCTCTCCGTGTGAGTCGCTTCTCTCTCTGTTGTTGTGTTGGGTGTGTTCTCTTTTGTGTGTGTGTGTTGTTTTGTGGTTTACATTGTGAATCACTGTAGCATCTTCTCAAA